>JAMKQA010008504.1:0-12848 GCA_024699735.1 Posidonia australis | reverse complement strand
ACTTGACCATTTGGTCGAGGTCTTCCCTTGCCTTCCTTTGATTCCACTGGCGCGAAATCCTCTTGTTGACCTCTTGACCATTTGGTCGAGGTCTTCCCGTTCCTTCCTTGGAATTCACGGGCGCGAAATCCACTTGTTGACCTCTTAACCATTTGGTCAAGGTCTTCCCTTGCCTTCCATGGATTTCGCTGGCTCGAAATCCTCTTCTTGAGCACTTGATCGTTTATTTGAGGACTTCCCTTGCCTTCCTTTGACTTCGATGGCGCGAAATCCTCTTGTTGACCTCATGACCATTTGGTCGAGGTCTTCCCTTGCCTTCCTTGAATTTTACGGGCGCGAAATCCCAATGTTGATCTCTTGACCATTTGGTCGAGGTCATCCCTTGCCTTCCCTGGATTTTGCAGGTGTGAAATCCTCTTGTTGTCCTCTTAACCATTTGGTCGAGGTCTTCCCGTGCCATCCTTAGCTAGATCCTCTTGTCGTGCTCCTGACTGTTTGGTCAATGTCTTCCCTTGCCTTCCTTTGATTTCGCTGGTGCGAAATCCACTTTTTGGCCACTTGACCATTTCGTCGAGTTCTTCCCGTGCCTTCCATGGATTTCGCTGCCACGAAATCCCATTCTTGTCCTCTTGACCATTGGGTCTAGGTCTTCCCATGCCTTCCTTTGATTTCGCGGGCGCGAAATCCTCTTGTTGCCTCTTGACCATTTGGTCGAGGTCTTCCCTTGCCTTCTTTCGATTTCGCAGGCGTGAAATCCTCTTGTTGACCTCTTGACCATTTGGTCGAGGTCTTCCCATGCCTTCCTTGGGTTTCGTGGGTGCAAAATCCTCTTGTTGACCTCTAGACCATTTCGTCGAGGTCTTCCCACGCCTTCCTTCGATTTCGCGGGCGCGAAATCCTCTTGTTGACCACTTCTCCATTTCGTCGAGGTCTTCCCTTGCCTTCCTTGGATTTCATGGGCATGAAATCCTCTTGTTGACCACTTGACCATTTCGTCAAGGTCTTCCCCTGCCTTCCATGGATTTCACTGGCGCGAAAACCTCTAGTTGACCTCTTTACCATTTGGTCGAGGTCTTCCCATGCCTTCCCTCGATTTCGCAAGCGTGAAATCCTCTTGTTAACCACTTGACCAAGTGGTCATGGTCTTCCATTTCCTTCCTTGGATTTCGCGGGCGCGAAATCCACTTGTTGACCTCTTGACCATATGGTCGAGGTCTTCCCTTGCCTTCCTTGGATTTGCTGGTGCGAAATCCTCTTGTTGACCTCTTGACCATTTGGTCGAGGTCCTCCCTTGCCTTCCTTGGATTTCGCTGGCGTGAAATTCTCTTGTTGACCTCTTGAGCGTTTGGTCGAGGTCTTACCATGTCTTCCTTTGATTTCGCTGGCGCGAAATATTATTATTGACCTCTTGACCATTTGGTCGAGGTCTTCCCTTGCCTTCCATGGATTTTGCGAGCGCGAATTCCCCTTGTTGACCTCTTGATCATTTGGTCGAGGTCTTCCCTTGCCGTCCTTGGATTTCGCAGGCGTGAATTCCTCTTGTTGACCTCTAGACCATTTGGTCATGGTCTTCCCTTGCCTTCCTTGCCAGTGAAATCCTCTTGTCGTCCTCTTCACCATTTGGTCGAGGCCTTCCCTTGCCTTCCTTGGATTTCGCGGGCACAAAATCCTCTTGTTAACAACTTGACCATTTGGTCCTGGTCTTCCCTTGCCTTCCATTGATTTCGCGGGCGCGAAATCCTCTTATTGTCCTCGTAACCATTTGGTCGAGGTCTACCCGTGCCTTCCATGGATTTCGTTGGCGCAAAATCCTCATGTTGACCTCTTTACCATTTGGTCGAGGTCTTCCCTTGCCTTGCTTTGATTTTGCTGGCGAGAAATCCTCTTGTTGACCTCTTGAGCATTTCGTTGAGGTCTTCCCTTGCCTTCCTAGGATTTTGCGGGCGCGAAATCACCTTGTTTTTCTCTTGACCATTTGGTCTAGGTCACCCCTTGCCTTCCTTGGATTTCACAGGCGCGAAATCCACATGTAGACCTCTTGACCATTTGGTCGAGGTCCTCCCATGCCTTCCTTGGATTTCACGGGCGCGAAATCCTCTTGTTAACCTCTTGACCATTTCGTCGAGGTCTTCCCTAGCCTTCCATGTATTTCACGGGCGCGAAATATACATGTTGACCTCTTGACCGTTTGGTCGAGGTCTTCCCTTTCCTTCCTTTGATAACGATGTCGCGAAATCCTCTTGTTGACCTCTTGACTATTTGGTCGAGGTCTTCCCTTGAATTTGTTGGATTTTGTGGGCGTGAAATCCCCTTGTTGACCTCTTGACTATTTGGTCGAGGTCCTCCCTTGCCTTCCTGGGATTTCGCAGGCACGAAATCCTCTTCACCATTTGGTCGAGGCCTTCCCTTGCCTTCCTTGGGTTTCGCGGGGGCGAAATTCTTTTGTTGACCTCTTGACCATTTGGTCGAGGTCTTCCATTGCATTCCTTGGATTTCGTGGGCGTGAAATCCTCTTGTTGACCTCTAGACTATTTTTTCATGGTATTCCCTTGCCTTCCTTGGATTACGCGGGCACGAATTCCTCTTGTTGACCTCTTGTCCATGTGGTCGAGGTCTTCCCTTGCCTTCCTTCGATTTCACGGGCGCGAAATTCCTCTTGTTCACCTCATGACCATTTGGTCGAGGTCTTCCCTTGCCTGCCTTGGATTTCGCGGGCGCGAAATCCTCTTATTGACCTCTTGACCACTTGAACGGTGCCTTCCCTTGCCTTTTTTGGATTTCGTGAGCACGAAATCCTCCTGTTGACCTCATGACCATTTGGTCGAGGTCTTTCCTTGCCTTCCTTGGATTTCGTAGGCGCGAATTCCTCTTGTTGATCTCTTGACCATTTGGTCGTGGTCTTCCATTGCCCTCCGTCCCCGTGAAATCCTCTTGTTGACCACTTGACCATTTGGTCGAGGTCTTCCCGTGCCTTCCTTGGATTTCGTGGGCGCGAAATCCACATGTTGACCTCTTGACCATTTGGTCGAGGTCCGCCCAAGCCTTCCATTGATTTCTTGGGCGCGAAATCCTCTTCTTAACCTCTTGACCATTTCGTCGAGGTCTTCCCTAGCCTTCCTTGTATTTCGCGGGCGCGAAATTCTCATGTTGACCTCTTGACCGTTTTGTCGAGGTCTTCCCTTTCCTTCCTTTGATTACGATGGCGCGAAATCCTCTTGTTGACCTCTTGACTATTTGGTCGAGGTCTTCCCTTGACTTTGGTGGATTTTGTGGGCGTGAAATCCCCTTGTTGACCTCTTGACCATTTGGTCGAGGTCCTCCCTTGCCTTCCTGGGATTTCGCTGGCGCGAAATCCATTTGTTGTCCTCTTGAGCGTTTGGTCAAGGTCTTCCCTTGCCTTCCTTTGATTTCGCTGGCGTGAAATATTCCTATTGACCTCTTGACCATTTGGTCGAGGTCTTCACTTGCCTTCCTTGAATTTAGCGAGTGCGAATTCCCCTTGTTGACCTCTTGACCATTTGGTCGAGGTCTTCCCTTGCCTTCCTTGGATTTCGCGATCGCGAAATCCTCATGTTAAACTCTTGACCATTTGGTCGTGGTCTTCCCTATCCTTCCTTGTATATCGCAGGCGTGAAATCCTCTTATTGACCTCTTGACCGTTTGGTGGAGGTCTTCCCTTTCCTTCCTTTGATTTCGTTGGCGCGAAATCCTCTTGTTGACCTTTTGACTATTTGGTCGAGGTCTTCCCTTGACTTTGTTGGATTTTGTGGGCGTGAAATCCCCTTGTTGACCTCTTGACCATTTGGTCGAGGTCTTCCCTTGCCTTCCATTGATTTCGCTGGTGCGAAATCCTCTAGTTGACTTCTTGACCATTTCGTCGTGGCCTTCTCTTGCCTTCCTTGGATTTCGCGGGCGCGAAATCCCCATGTTGTCCTCTTGAGCATTTGGTCGAGGTCTACCCTAGCCTTCCATGGATTTCGCAGCCGTGAAATCGTCTTGTTGTCATCTTGACCATTTGGTCCATGTCTTCCCATGCCTTACTTGGATTTCGCGGGCGCGAAATCCTCTTGTTGACCTCTCGACCATTTGGTCGAGGTCTTCCATTGCCTTCTTTCGATTTCGCGGGCGCGAAATCCTCCTGTTGACCTCCTAACCATTTGCTCGAGGCCTTCCCTTGCCTTCCTTGGGTTTCGCGGGGGCGAAGTTCTTTTGTTGACCTCTTGACCATTTGATCGAGGTCTTCCCTTGCCTTCCTTGGATTTTGTGGGCGTGAAATCCTCTTGTTGACCTCTTGACTATTTTTTCATGGTATTCCCTTTCCTTCCTTGGATTTCGCGGGCGCGAATTCCTCTTGTTGACCTCTTGTCCATTTGGTCAAGGTCTTCCCTTTCCTTCCTTGGATTTCACGGGCGCGAAATCCTCTTGTTCACCTCAAGACCATTTGGTCGAGGTCTTCCCATGCCTTCGTTGGATTTCGTGGGCGCGAAATCCTCTTGTTGACCTCTAGACCACTTGGACGATGTCTTCCCTTGCCTTCACTGGATTTCGCGAGCGCGAAATCCTCCTGTTGACCTCTTGACCATTTGGTCGAGGTCTTTCCTTGCCTTCCTTGGATTTCATAGGCGCGAATTCCTCTTGTTGATATCTTGACCATTTGGTCGTGGTCTTCCCTTGCCCTCCTTCCCCGTGAAATCCTCTTATTGACCACTTGACCATTTGGTCGAGGTCTTCCCGTGCCATCCATGGATTTCGCGAGCGCGAAATCCACTTGTTGACCTCTTGACCATTTGGTCCAGGTCTTCCCTTGCCTTCCCTGGATTTCGCAGTCGCGAAATCCTCTTAACCATTTGGTCGAGGTCTTCCCGTGCCTTCCCTGGATTTCGCTGGCGCGAAATCCTCTTGTTAACCTCTTCACCGTTTGGTTGATGTCTTCCCTTGCCAACATTTGATTTTGCTGGCGCGAAATCCACTTGTTGACCTCTTGACCATTTCGTCGAGGTCTTCCCTTGCTTTCCTTGGATTTCACGGGCGTGAAATCCCCTTGTTGTCCTCTTGACCATTTGGTCGAGGTCGTCCCGTGCCTTCCTTGGATTTCGCGGGCGCGAAATCCTCTTGTTCACCTCATGACCATTTGGTCGAGGTCTTCCCTTGCCTTCCTTGGATTTCGCTGGCGCGGAATCCTCTTGTTGACCTCTTGACCGTTTCGTCGATGTCTTCCCTTGCCTTCCTTGGATTTCGTGGGCGCGAAATCCTCTTGTTGACCTCTTGACTATTTGGTCATGGTCTTCCCTTGCCTTCCTTGGATTTCGCAGGCGCAAAATTCTCATGTTGACCTTATGTCCATTTGTCGAGGTCTTCCCTTGCCTTCCTCCGCGAAGTCCTCTTGTTCACCTCTTGACCATTTGGTCCAGGTCATCCCTTGCCTTCATTGGATTTCGCGGTCGCGAAATCCTCTAGTTGACCTCTTGACCATTTGGTCGAGGTCGTCCCTTGCCTTCCTTGAATTTCGCGGGCACGAAATCCTCTTGTTAACCTGTTGACCATTTGGTCGTGGTCTTCCCTATCCTTCCTTGTATATCGCGGGCGTGAAATCCTCTTATTGACCTCTTGACCGTTTGGTGGAGGTCTTCCCTTTCCTTCCATTGATTTTGCTGGCGCGAAATCCTCTTGTTAAACTTTTGACTATTTGGTCGAGGTCTTCCCTTGACTTTGTTGGATTTTGTAGGCGTGAAATCCCCTTGTTGACCTCTTGATCATTTGGTCGAGGTCTTCCCATGACTTCCTTGGATTTTACGGGCGTGAAATCCCCTTGTTGACCTCTTGACCATTTGGTCGAGGTATTCCCTTTCCTTCCTTTGATTTCGCTAGCGCAAAATCCTCTAGTTGACTTGTTGACCATTTTGTCGAGGCCTTCCCTTGACTTCCTTGGATTTCGTGGGCGCGAAATCCCCATGTTGTACTCTTGAGCATTTGGTCGAGGTCTACCCTTGCCTTCCATGGATTTCGCAGCCGTGAAATCGTCTTGTTGTCCTCTTGACCATTTGGTCCATGTCTTCCCTTGCCATCCTTGGATTTCGCTGGCACGAAATCCTCTTGTTGACCACTCGACCATTTGGTCGAGGTCTTCCCTTGAAACCATTTGGTCGAGGCCTTCCCTTGCCTTCCGTGGGTTTCGCGGGGGCGAAATTCTTTTGTTGACCTCTTGACCATTTGGTCGAGGTCTTCCCTTGCCTTCCTTGGATTTCGTGGGCGTGAAATCCTCATGTTGACCTCTGGACTATTTTTTCATGGTATTCCCTTACCTTCCTTGGATTTCGCGAGCACGAATTCCTCTTGTTGACCTCTTTTCCATTTGGTCGAGGTCTTCCCTTGCCTTCCTTGGATTTCACAGGCGCGAAATCCTCTTGTTCACCTCGTGACCATTTGGTCGAGGTCTTCCCTTGCCTGCCTTGGATTTCTCAGGTGCGAAATCCTCTTGTTGACCTCTTGACCACTTGGACGATGTCTTCCCTTGCCTTCTTTGGATTTCGTGAGCGCGAAATCCTCCTGTTGACCTCTTGACCATTTGGTCGAGGTCTTTCCTTGCCTTCCTTGGATTTCGAAGGCGCGAATTCCTCTTGTTGATCTCTTGACCATTTGGTCGTGGTCTTCCCTTGCCCTCCTTCCCCGTGAGATCCTCTTGTTGACCACTTGACCATTTGGTCGAGCTCTTCCCGTGCCTTCCTAGGATTTTGCTGGCGTGAAATCCACATGTTGACCTCTTGACCATTTGGTCGAGGTCCGCCCAAGCCTTCCATGGATTTCGCGGGTGCGAAATCCTCTTCTTAACCTCTTGACCATTTCGTCGAGGTCTTCCCTAGCCTTCCTTGTATTTCGCGGGCACGAAATTCACATGTAGACCTCTTGACCGTTTGGTCGAGGTCTTCCCTTTCCTTCCTTTGATTACGATGGCGCGAAATCCTCTTGTTGACCTCTTGACTATTTGGTCGAGGTCTTCCCTTGATTTTGTTGGATTTTGTGGGCGTGAAATCCCCTTGTTGACCTCTTGACCATTTGGTCGAGGTCTTCACTTGCCTTCCTTGGATTTAGAGAGTGCGAATTCCCCATGTTGACCTCTTGACCATTTGGTCGAGGTCTTCCCTTGCCGATCTTGGATTTCGCAGGCACGAATTCCTCTTGTGGACCTCTTGACCATTTTGTCATGGTCTTCCCATGCCTTCCTTGCCCGTGAAATCCTCTTGTCCACCTCTTCACCAATTGGTCGACGTCTTCCCTTGCCTTCCTTGGATTTCACGGGCACGAAATCCTCTTGTTAACCACTTGACCATTTGGTCCACGTCTTCCCATGCCGTCCATTGATTTCGCGGGTGCGAAATCCTCTTGTCGTCCTCCTAACCATTTGGTCGAGGTCTTGCCGTACCTTCCATGGATTTTGCTGGCGCAAAATCCTCATGTTGACATCTTGACCATTTCGTCGAGGTCTTCCCTTGCCTTGCTTTGAATTCGTTGGCGCGAAATCCTCTTGTTGACCTCTTGAGCATTTCGTTGAGGTCTTCCCTTGCCTACCCAGGATTTCGCGGGCGCGAAATCCCGTTGTTGTCCTCTTGACCATTTGTTCGAGGTCACCCCTTGCCTTCCTTGGATTTCATGGGCGCGAAATCCTCTTGTTGACCTCTTGACCATTTGGTCAAGGTCCTCCATTGCCTTCCCTGGATTTCACGGTCGCGAAATCCTCTTGTTTACCTCTTCACCATTTGGTCTTGGTCTTCCCTATCCTTCCTTGTATTTCGCGCGCGTGAAATCCTCTTGTTGACCTCTTGACCGTTTGGTGGAGGTCTTCCCTTTCCTTCCTTTAATTTCGCTGGCGCGAAATCCTCTTGTTAACCTTTTGACTATTTGGTCGAGGTCTTCCCTTGACTTTGTTGGATTTTGTGGGCGTGAAATCCCCTTGTTGACCTCTTGATCATTTGGTCGAGGTCTTCCCATGACTTCCTTGGATTTTGCGGGCGTGAAATCCCCTTGTTGACCTCTTGACCATTTGGTCGAGGTCTTCCCTTGCCTTCCTTTGATTTCGCTGGCGCGAAATCCTCTAGTTGACTTCTTGACCATTTCGTCGAGGCCTTCCCTTGCCTTCCTTGGATTTCGCGGGCGCGAAATCCCCATGTTGTCCTCTTGAGCATTTGGTCGAGGTCTACCCGTGCCTTCCATGGATTTCGCAGCCGTGAAATCGTCTTGTCGTCCTCTTGACCATTTGGTCCATGTCTTCCCTTGCTTCCCTTGGACTTCGCCGGCGAGAAATCCTCTTGTTGACCTCTCGACCATTTGGTCGAGGTCTTCCCTTGCCTTCTTTCGATTTCGTGGGCGTGAAATCCTCTTGTTGACTTCTTGACCATTTGCTCGAGGCCTTCCCTTGCCTTCCTTGGGTTTCGCGGGGGAGAAGTTCTTTTGTTGACCTCTTGACCATTTGGTCGAGGACTTCCCTTGCCTTCCTTGGATTTTGTGGGCGTGAAATCCTCTTGTTGACCTCTTGACTATTTTTTCATGGTATTCCCTTGCCTTCCTTGGATTTCGCGGGCGCGAATTCCTCTTGTTGACCTCTTCTCCATTTGGTCGAGGTATTCCCTTGCCTTCCTTGGATTTCACGGGCGTGAAATCCTCTTGTTCACCTCATGACCATTTGGTCGAGGTCTTCCCTTGCCTTCCTTGGATTTTGTGGGCGCGAAATCCTCTTGTTGACCTCTTGACCACTTGGACGATGTCATCCCTTGCCTTCTCTGGATTTCGGGAGCGCGAAATCCTCCTGTTGACCTCTTGACCATTTGGTCGAGGTCTTTCCTTGCCTTCCTTGGATTTCGTAGGCGCGAATTCCTCTTGTTGACCTCTTGACTATTTTTTCATGGTATTCCCTTGCCCTCCTTCCCCGTGAAATCCTCTTATTGACCACTTGACCATTTGGTCGAGGTCTTCCCGTGCCATCCTTGGATTTCGCGAGCGCGAAATCCACTTGTTGACCTCTTGACCATTTGGTCCAGGTCTTCCCTTGCCTTCCTTGGATTTCGCAGTCGCGAAATCCTCTTAACCATTTGGTCGAGGTCTTCCCGTGCCTTCCCTGGATTTCGCTGGCGCGAAATCCTCTTGTTGTCCTCTTCACGCTTTGGTTGAGGTCTTCCCTTGCCAACATTTGATTTCGCTGGCGCGAAATCCACTTGTTGACCTCTTGACCATTTCGTCGAGGTCTTCCCTTGCCTTCCTTGGATTTCACGGGCGTGAAATCCCCTTGTTGTCCTCTTGACCATTTGGTCGAGGTCTTCCCTTGCCTTCCTTGGATTTTGCGGTCGCGAAATCCTCTTGTTCACCTCATGACCATTTGGTCGAGGTCTTCCCTTGCCTTCCTTGGATTTCGCTGGCGCGGAATCCTCTTGTTGACCTCTTGACCGTTTCGTCGATGTCTTCCCTTGCCTTCCTTGGATTTCGTGGGCGCGAAATCCTCTTGTTGACCTCTTGACTATTTGGTCATGGTCTTCCCTTGCGTTCCTTGGATTTCGTAGGCGCGAAATTCTCATGTTGACCTCATGTCCATTTGGTAGAGGTCTTCCCTTGCCTTCCTCCACGAAGTCCTCTTGTTCACCTCTTCACCATTTGGTCCAGGTCATCCCTTGTCTTCATTGGATTTCGCAGTCGCGAAATCCTCTTGTTGTCCTCTTAACCATTTGGTCGAGGTCTTCCCGTGCCTTCCTTGGAGCGAAATCCTCTTGTTGACCTCTTGACCGTTTGGTCGAGGCCTTCCCTTGCCTTCCTTCGATTTCGCTGGCGCGAAATCCTCTTGTTGACCTCATGACCATTTCGTCAGAGGTCTTCCGTTGCCTTCATTGGATTTCACAAGGGTGAAATCCCCATGTTGACCTCTTGACCATTTGGTCGAGGTCTTCCCTGGACTTCCATGGATTTTGTGGGCGTGAAATCCCCTTGTTGACCTCTTAACCATTTGGTCGAGGTCTTCCCTTGCCTTCCTTTGATTTCGCGGGCGCGAAATATCCTTGTTGTCCTCTTGAGATTTTGGTCGAGGTCTTCCCTTGCCTTCCTTGGATTTCGCTGGCGCGAAATCCTCTTGTTGACCTCTTGGCCACTTGGTCCATGTCTTCCCTTGCCTTCCTTGGATTTCGCGGGCGCGAAATCCTCCAGTTCACCTCCTGACCAATTGGTCAAGGCCTTCCATTGCCTTCCTTGGGTTTCGCGGGGCCGAAATTCTCTTGTTGACCTCTTCACCAGTTGGTCGAGGTCTTCCCTTGCCCTCCTTGGATTTCGTGGGCACGAAATCCTCTTGTTGACCTTATGACTAATTGGTCATGGTCTTCCCTTGCCTTCCTTGGATTTCGCGGGCGTGAATTCCTCTTGTTGACCTCTTGTCCATTTGGTCGAGGTCCTCCCTTGCCTTCCTTGGATTTCGCAGGTACGAAATCCTCTTGTTGACCTCTTGACCACTTGGACGATGTCTTCCCTTGCCTTCTTTGGATTTCGCGGGCGCGAAATCCTCTTGTTGACCTCTTGACCATTTGGTCATGATCTTCCCTTGCCTTCCTTGCCCGTGAAATCCTCTAGTTGACCACTTGACCATTTGGTTGAGGTCTTCCCGTGCCTTCCTTGGATTTCGCGGGCGCGAAATCCTCCTGTTGACCTCTTGACCACTTGGTACAGGTCTTCCCTTGCCTTCCTTGGATTTCGTGGGCGCGAAATCCTCTTGTTGTCCTCCTAAACATTTGGTCGAGGTCTTCCCTTGCCTTCCTAGGTTTTCGCTGGTGTGAAATCATCTTGTTGACCTCTTAACCATTTCGTCGAGGTCTTCCCCTGCCTTCCTTGGATTTTGCAGGCGCGAAATCCCCATGTTGTCCTCTTGAGCATTTGGTCGTGGTCTTCCCTTGCCTTCCTTGGATTTCTCGGGCACGAAGTCCTCCTGTTGATCTCTTGACCATTTGGTCGTGGTCTTCCCTTGCCTTCCTTGGATTTCGCTGGCGCGAAATCCTCATGGAGACCTCTTGACCATTTGGTCGAGGTCTTCCCTTGCCTTCCTTCGATTTCGCGCCAATCCTCTTGTTGACCACTTGTGCATTTGGTCAAGGTCTTCCCTTGCCTTCCACCGCGAAATCCTCTTGTTCACCTCTTGACCATTTGGTCGGGGTCTTCCCATGCCTTCCATGGATTTCGCTGGCGCGAAATGCTCCTGTTGACCTCTTGACCATTTGGTCGAGGTCTTTCCTTAACTTCCTTGTATTTCGCGGGCGCGAAATCCTCTTGTTGACCTCTTGACCATTTCGTCGAGGTCTTCCTGTGCCTTCCCGCGAAATCCTCTTGCTGACCTCTTGACCATTTGGTCCAGGTCGTCCCTTGCCTTCCGTGGATTTTGCGGGCGTGAAATCCTCTTGTTGTCCTCTTGACCATTTGGTCGAGGTCTTCCCGTGCATTCCTTGGATTTCGCTGGCGCGAAATCTTCTTGTTGACCTCTTGACCGTTTGGTCGAGGTCTTCCCTTGCCTTCCTTTGATTTCGCTGGCGCGAGATGCTCTTATTGACCTCTTGACCATTTCGTCGAGTTCTTCCCTTTCCTTCATTTGATTTCGCGCCTGTGAAATCCCCTTGTTGTCTTCTTGACAATTTGGTCGAGGTCTTCCCTTGCCTTCCTTGGATTTCACGGGCACGAAGTCCTCCTGTTGATCTCTTGACCATTTGGTCGTGGTGTTCCCTTGCCTTCCTTGGATTTCGCTGGCGCGAAATTCTCATGGTGACCTCTTGACCATTTGGTCGAGGTCTTCCCTTGCCTTCCTTCGATTTCGCTGGCGCGAAATTCTCTTGTTGACCACTTGTGCATTTGGTCGAGGTCTTCCCTTGCCTTCCACCGCGAAATCCTCTTGTTCACCTCTTGAACATTTGGTCGGGGTCTTCCCATGCCTTCCTTGGATTTCGCTGGCGCGAAATGCTCCTGTTGACCTCTTGACCATTTGGTCGAGGTCTTTCCTTGCCTTCCTTGTATTTCGTGGGCGTGAAATCCTCTTGTTGACCTCTTGACCATTTGGTCGAGGTCTTCCCGTGCCTTCCTTGGATTTCGCGGGCGCGAAATCCTCTTGCTGACCTCTTGACCATTTGGTCCAGGTCTTCCCTTGCCTTCCTTGGATTTTACGGGCGTGAAATCCTCTTGTTGTCCTCTTGACCATTTGGTCGAGGTCATCCCGTCCCTTGCTAAAGTGCAGATCTGTTCTTAGATTTCAGCACCATAGTTTCTCCCAAAGATTGTGTTTCTCTCTTGCAAAAGAAAGGTTTTTCTCTCACAAAACGAGTGTCTTGGAATGGTGGCTCTAGGGGCCTTTTTATAGTGTTGTCTAGGAAGGTTACAAAGGGGTCTTGCAAGCGAAATGCCTCGAATATTCGTTGGAACATTCGTTTGCAAGAGTAACAGCCCGGAAGGTGGAAGGTCAACAGCCAGAGCTGGGCGCCTGCTCGGTGCGCCACCTTGGTGCGCTAGCCCTGCTCGTAAATGTCTGATTTGGGCTCTGGCTAATGGGTTTGGGGCTCGGTTTAAGGGCTGATCACATCCAAAGCAACATAGGGACTCCCATTCTTGGGTCACCTCAAAATCGGGGTGTCTACAGATGCCCCTCCCTGAGCGAGGTCGAGGGACGAATGGAACCAAGACCGATGCTCAGGGTTGACAAGATACCTCATTTTGAGGTTACAGAAGGATAATGTTTGCTATAGGCAGTAAATCACTTATCCGGCGGATACACCGAAGATCATGACTTGTTGCCAAATGCGGGTGACCATGCATGCTCCTACGGGTCTAAATGCTGGGAATGCAAT
>JAMKQA010008503.1:0-12224 GCA_024699735.1 Posidonia australis | reverse complement strand
ATCCGAGTCGTTGGTTCCTTATACCCTAGGACCAACCATCCATCCATTTCTCGAGACTCCTCTGATTCGGAGGTGATCCGAGTCGTTGGTTCCTTATAGCCTAGGACCAACCATCAATCCTTTCCTCGAGACTCCTCTGATCTGGAGGTGATCCGAGTCGTTGGTTCCTTAAAGCCAAGGACCAACCATTCATCCATTTCTCGAGACTCCTTTGATCAAGAGGAGATCCAAGTCGTTGTTTCCATATAGCCTAGGTCCAACCATCCATCCTTTTCTCGAGACTCCTCTGATCCGTCGGTGATCTGAGTCGTTGGTTCCTTATAACCTAGCACCAACCATCCATCCTTTTCGCGAGACTCCTCTGATCTGGCGGTGATCCGAGTAGTTGGTCCCTTATTACCTAGGACCAACCATCTATCCTTTTCTTGAGACTCCTCTGATCCAGGGGTGATCCGAGTCGTTGGTTCGTTATAGCCTAGTACCAACCATCTGTCCTTTTCATGAGACTCCTCTGATCCGGAGGTGATGCGAGTCGTTGGTTCATTATAGCTTTGGACCAACCATCTGTCCTTTTCTTGAGACTCCTCTGATCCAGAGGTGATGCGAGTCGTTGTTTCCATATAGCCTAGTACGAACCATCTATCCTTTTCTCGAGACTCCTCTGATCTGAAGGTTATCCGAGTCGTTGGTCCCATATAGCCTAGGACCAACCATCCATCCTTTTCTCGAGACTCCTCTGATCCGGAGGTAATCTGAGTCATTGGTTCCATATAGCCTAGGACCTACCATTTATCCTTTCCATGAGACTCCTCTGATCCGAAGGTGATCCGAGTCGTTGGTTCCTTATAACCTAGGACCAACCATCTATTCTTTTCTCGAGACACCTCTGATCCGGAGGTGATCCGAGTCGTTGGTTTGTTATAGCCTAGGTCCAACCAACTGTCCTTTTCTTGAGAATCCTCCTATCCGGAGGTGATCCGAGTCGTTGGTTCCTTATAGCCTAGTACCAACCATCTATCCTTTTCTCGAGACTCCTCTGATCCGGAGGTGATCCAAGTCGTTGCTTCGGTATAGCTTAGGACCAACCATCTGTCCTTTTCTTGAGACTCCTCCGATCCGGAGTTGATCCGAGTCATTGGTTCCTTATAGCCAAGGACCAACCATCTATCCATTCCTCGGCACTCCTCCGATCCGGTAGTGATCCGAGTCGTTGGTTCCATATAGCCTACGGCCAACCATCTATCCTTCCCTCGAGACTCCTCTAATCCAGAGGTGATCCGAGTCGTAGGTTCCTTATAGCCTAGGACCAACCATCCATCCTTTTCTCGAGACTCCTCTGATCCAGAGGTGATCCGAGTCGTTGGTTACTTATGGCCTAGGACCAACCATCTATCCTTTTCTCGAGGCTCCTCTGATCCGGAGGAGATCTGAGTCGTTGGTTCCTTATAGCCTAGGACCATCCATCCATCCTTTTCTCGAGACTCCTCTGATCCGGAGGTGATTCGAGTCGTTGGTTCCTTATAACCTAGGACCAACCATCTATCGTTTTCTCGAGACTCCTCTGATCCGGAGATGATCCAAGTCATTGGTTCCGTATAGCCTAAGACCAACCATCCACCCTTTTCTCGAGACTCCTCTGATCCGGAGGAGATCCGAGTCGTTGGTTCCATATAGCTTGGGACCAACCATCCATCCATTTCTCGAGACTCCTCGGATCCGGTTGTGATCTGAGTCGTTGGTTCCTTATATCCTAGGACCAACTATCTATCCTTTTCTAGAGACTCCTCTGATTCGGAGGTGATCCGTGTAGTTGGTTTGTTATAGCCTAGGACCAACGATCAGTCCATTTCTTGAGACTCCTATGATCTGGAGCTGATCCGAGTCGTTGGTTCCTTATAGCCTAGGACCAACCATCCATCCTTTTCCCGAGACTCCTCTTATCCGGAGGTGATCCGAGTCGTTGGTTCCTTATAGCCTAGGATCGACCATCTATCCTTTTCTCGAGATTCCTCTGATCCGGAGGTGATCCGAGTCGTTGGTTCAATATAGCTTAGGACCAACCATCTGTCCTTTTCTTGAGACTCCTCTGATCCAGAGGTGATCCGAGTCGTTGTTTCCATATAGCCTAGGACCAACCATCCATCCATTTCTCGAGACTCCGCTGATCCGGGGGTGATCCGAGTCGTTGGTTCGTTATAGCCTAGTACCAACCATCTGTCCTTTTCATGAGACTCCTCCGATCCGGAGGTGATCCGGGTCGTCGGTTTCTTATAGCCTTGTACCAACCATCTATCTTTTTCTCGAGACTCCTCTGATCCGGAGGTAATCCGAGTCATTGGTTCCTTATAGCCTAGGACCTACCATCTATCCTTTCCACGAGACTCCTCTGATCCAGAGGTGTTCCGAGTCGTTGGTTCCTTATACCCTTGGACCAACAATCTATCCTTTTCTCGAGACTCCTCCGATCAGGAGGTGATGCGAGATGTTGGTTCGTTATAGCCTAGGACCAACAATCTGTCCTTCTCTTGAGACTCCTCTGATCCGGAGGTGATCCGAGTCGTTGGTTCCTTAAAGCCTAGGACCAACCATCTATCCTTTTCTCGAGATTCCACTGATCCGGAGGTGATCCGAGTCGTTGGTTCATTATAGCTTAGGACCAACCATCTGTCCTTTTCTTGAGACTCCTCTGATCCAGAGGTGATCCGAGTCGTTGTTTCCATATAGCCTAGGACCAACCATCCATCCATTTCTCGAGACTCCCCTGATCCGGAGGTGATCCGAGTCGTTGGTTCCTTATAGCCTAGGACCGACCATCTATCCTTTCCTCGAGACTCCTCCGATCCGAAGGAGATCCGAGTCATTGGTTGCGTATAACCTAGCGCCAAACATCCATCCATTTCTCGAGACCCCTCTGATCCGGAGGTGATCCGAGTCGTTGGTTCCGTATAACCTAGGACCAACCATCTATTCTTTTCTCGAGACACCTCTGATCCGGAGGTGATCCGAGTCCTTGGTTCGTTATAGCCTAGGTCTAACCAACTGTCCTTTTCTTGAGACTCCTCCTATCCGGAGGTGATCCGAGTCGTTGGTTCCTTATAGCCTAGTACCAACCATCTATCCTTTTCTCGAGACTCCTCTGATCCGGAGGTGATCCAAGTCGTTGCTTCGGTATAGCTTAGGACCAACCATCTGTCCTTTTCTTGAGACTCCTCCAATCCGGAGTTGATCCGAGTCGTTGGTTCCTTATAGCCTAGGACCAACCATCTATCCTTTCCTCGGCACTCCTCTGATCGGGTAGTGATCTGAGTCGTTGGTTTCATATAGCCTACGGCCAACCATCTATCCTTCCCTCGAGACTCCTTTGATCCGGAGGAGATCCGAGTCGTTGGTTCCATATAGCCTGGGACCAACCATCCATCCATTTCTCGAGACTCCTCTGATCCAGTGGTGATCTGAGTCGTTGGTTCCTTATAACCTAGGACCAACTATCTATCCTTTTCTAGAGACTCCTCTGATCCGGAGGTGATCCGTGTAGTTGGTTCGTTATAGCCTAGGACCAACGATCAGTCCTTTTCTTGAGAATCCTATGATCTGGAGCTGATCCGAGTCGTTGGTTCCTTATACCCTTGGACCAACCATCCATCCTTTTCTCGAGACTCCTCTGATCCAGAGGTGATCCGTATCGTTGGATCCTTATAGCCTAGGACCATCCATCCATCCTTTTCTCGAGACTCCTCTGATCTGGAGGTGATCCGAGTCATTGGTTCCCTATAACCTTGGACCAACCATCTATCCTTTTCTTGAGACTACACAGATCCGCAGGTGATCCGAGTCGTTCGTTCCGTATAGCCTAAGACCAACCATCCATCCATTTCTCGAGACTCCTCCGATCCGGTGGTGATCCGAGTTATTGGTTCCTTATAACCTAGGACCAACTATCAATCCTTTTCTTGAGACTCCTCTGATCCGGAGGTGATCCGAGTACTTGGTTCGTTATAGATTAGGACCAACCATCTGTCCTTTTCTTGAGACTCCTCTGATCCGGAGCTCATCTGAGTCGTTGGTTCTTTGTAGCCTAGGACCAACCATCCATCCTTTTCTGGTGACTCCTCTGATCCGGAGGTGATCCGAATCGTTGGTTCCATACAGCCTAGGACCAACAATCTATCCTTTCCTCGAGACTCCACTGATCCGGTGGTGATCCGAGTCGTTTGTTCCTTATAGCCTAGGACCAACCATCTATCCTTTTCTCGAGACTCTTCTAATCCGGAGGTGGTCCGAGTCGTTAGTTTCTAATAGCCAAGGACCAACCATCTATCCCTTTCTCGAGACTCCTCCGATCCGGTGGTGATCCTAGACGTTGGTTCCTTATAGCCTAGGACCAACCATCCATCCTTTTCTCGAGACTCCTCTGATCCTGAGGAGATCCGAGTCGTTGATTCCATATATCCTAGGACCAACCATCCATCATTTTCTCGAGACACCTCTGATCAGGAGTTGATCCAAGTCGTTGGTTCCTTATATCCTTGGACCAACAATCTATCCTTTCCACTAGACTCCTCTGATCCAGGGGTGATCCGAGTCATTGGTTCCTTATAGCCTAGGGCCAACCATCCTTCCTTTTCTCGAGAGTCCTCGGATCCAGATGTGGTCCGAGTCGTTGGTCCCTTATAGCCTAGGATCAACCATCCATCCATTTCTCGAGACTCCTCTGATCCGGAGGTGATCCGTGTCGTTGGTTCCTTATAGCCTAGGTCCTACCATCTATCCATTCCACGAGACTCCTCTGACTCAGAGATGTTCCGAGTCGTTGGTTCCTAATAACCTTGGACGAACTATCTATCCTTTTCTCGAGACTCCACCGATCTGGAGGTGATCCGAGTCGTTGGTTCGTTATTGCCTAGGACCAACCATCTGTCCTTCTCTAGAGACTCCTCTGATCTAGAGGTGATCCGAGTCGTTGGTTCCTTATAGCCTAGGGCCAACCATCTGTCCTTCTCTTGAGACTCCTCCGATCCAGAGGTAATCAGAGTCGTTGTTCCCATATAGCCTAGGACCAACAATCCGTCCATTTCTCGAGACTCCTCTGATCCAGAGGTGATCCGAGTCGTTGGTTCCTTATAGCCTAGGACCAACCATCTATCCTTTCCTCGAGACACCTCTGATCCAGTGGTGATCCGAGTCGTTGGTTCCAAATAGCCTAGGACCAACCATCCGTCCATTTCGCGAGACTCCTCTGATCCTGAGGAGATACGAGTCGTTGGTTCCTTATAGCCTAGGACCAACCATCCATCCGTATCTCGAAACTCCTCTGATCCTGAGGTGATTCGAGTCGCTGGTTCCTTATAGCCTAGGACCGACCATCTATCCTATCCTCGAGACACCTCTGATCCGGAGGTGATCCGAGTCGTTGGTTCCTTTTAGCCTAGGACCAACCATCCATCCTTTTCGCGAGACTCCTCTAATCCTGAGGAGATCTGTGTCGTTGGTTCCCTGTAGCCTAGGACCGACCTCCTATCCTTTCTTCGAGACTCCTCCGATCCGGAGGTCATCCAAGTCGTTGGTTCCGTATAACCTAGCGCGAACCATCCATCCTTTTCTCGAGACTCCTCTGATCCGAGTCGTTGGTTCCTTATAACCTAGGACCCACCATCTACTCTTTTCTCGAGACACCTCTGATCCGTAGGTGATCCGACTCGTTGGTTCGTTATAGCCTAGGTCCAACCATCTGTCCTTTTCTTGAGACTCCTCCGTTCCGGAGGTGATTCGAGTCGTTGGTTCGTTATAGCCTAGGACCAACTATCCATCAATTTCTCGAGACCCCTCCGATCCGGAAGTGATCCGAGTCGTTGGTTCCTTATAGCCTAGGACCGACCATCTATCCTTTCCTCGAGACACCTCTGATCCGGAGGTGATCCAAGTCGTTGGTTCCTTATAGCCTAGGACGAACCATCCATCCTTTTCGCGAGACTCCTCTGATCTTGAGGAGATCCGAGTCGTTGGTTCCTTATACCCTAGGACCAACCATCCATCCAATTCTCGAGACTCCACTGATCTGGAGGTGATCCGAGTCGTAGGTTCCTTATAGCCTAGGACCAACCATCTATCCGTTCCTCGAGACTCCTCTGATCCGGAGGTGATCCGAGTCGTTGGTTCCATAAAGCCAAGGACCAACCATCCATCCTTTTTTCGAGACTCCTCTGATCCTGAGGCGATTCGAGTCATTGTTTCCATATAGCCAAGGACCAACCATCCTTCCTTTTCTCGAGACTCCTCTGATCCGGAGGTGATCCGAGTCGTTGGTTCCTTATAACCAAGCACCAACCTTCCATCCTTTTCTCGAGATTCCTCTGATCCGGAGGTGATCTGAGTCGTTGGTCCCTTATAACCTAGGACCAACCATCAAACCTTTTCTCGAGACTCCTCTGATCGGGATGTGATCCGAGTCGTTGGTTCGTTATAGCCTAGGACCAACCATCTGTCCTTTTCTTGAGACTCCTCCGATCCGGAGGTGATCCGAGTCGTTGGTTTCTTATAGCCTAGTAGCAACCATCTATCCTTTTCTCGAGACTCCTCTTATCCGGAGGTGATCCAAGTCGTTGGTTCGTTATAGCCTGGGACCAACCATCAGTCCTTTTCTTGGGACTCCTTTGATCCAGTGGAGATCCGAGTCGTTGGTTCCTTATAGCCTAGGACCAACCATCCTTCCTTTTCTCGAGACTCCTCTGATCCGGTGGTGATCCGAGTCGTTGGTTCCGTATATCCTAGTACCAACCATCTATCCTTTTCTCGAGACTCCTCTGATCCGGATGTGATCCGAGTCGTTGGCTCCTTATAGCCAAGGACCATCCATCCATCCTTCTTTCGAGACTCCTCTGATCCTGAGGTGGTCCGATTCGTGGGGCCCAAATTGCCTAGTACATACCATCCATCCGTTTCTCGAGACTCCTCTGTTCCGTAGGTGATCCGAGTCGTTGGTTCCTTATAGCCAACGACCTACCATCTATCCTTTCCTCGAGACTCCTCGGAGCCAGACGTGATCCAAGTCGTTGGTTCGTTATATCCTTGCGTCAACCATCTATCCTTTTATCGAGACACCTTTAATCCGGAGGTCATCCGAGTCGTTGGTTCCTTATACCCTAGAACCAACCATCCATCCATTTCTCGAGACTCCTCTGATCCGGAGGTGATCTGAGTCGTTGGTTCCTTATAGCCTAGGACCAAGCATCAATCCTTTCCTCGAGACTCCACCGATCCGGAGGTGATTCGAGTCGTTGGTTCCTTAAAGCCTAGGACCAACCATACATCCGTTTCTCGAGACTCCTCATATCCTGAGGAGATCCGAGTCGTTGTTTCCATATAGCCTAGGACCAACCATCCATCATTTTCTCAAGACTCCTCTGATCCGGAGGTGATCTGAGTCGTTGGTTCCTTATAACCTAGCACCAACCTTCCATCCATTTCTCGAGACTCCTCTGATCCGGAGGTGATCTGAGTCGTTGGTCCCTTATAACCTAGGACCAACCATCTATCCATTTCTCGAGACACCTCTGATCCGGAGGTGATCCGAGTCGTTGGTTTGTTATAGCCTCGGACCAACCATCTGTCCTTTTCTTGAGACTCCTCCGATCCGGAGGTGATCCGAGTCGTTGGTTTCGTATATCCTAGTACCAACCATCTATCCTTTTCTCGTGACTCCTCTGATCCGGAGGTGATCCGAGTCGTTGGTTCGTTATAGCCTAGGGCCAACCATCTGTCCTTTTCTTGAGACTCCTCTGATCCAGAGGAGATCCGAGTCGTTGGTTCCCTATAGCCTAGGACCAACCATCCTTCCTTTTCTCGAGACTCCTCAGATCCGGTGGTGATCCGAGTCGTTGGTTCCGTATATCCTAGGTCCAACCATCTATCCGTTTCTCGAGAGTCCTCCGATCCGGAGGTGATCCGAGTCGTTGGTTCCTTATAACCTAGGACCAACCATCTATCCGTTTCTCGAGACACCTCTAATCCGGAGGTGATCCGAGTCGTTGGTTTCTAACAACCTAGGACCAACCATCCATACGATTCTAGAGACTCCTCAGATCCGAAGGTGATCCGAGCCTTGGACCAACCATCTGTCCTTTTCTTGAGACTCGTCTGATCCAGAGGTGATCCGAGTTGTTGGTTCGTTATAGCCTAGGACCAACCATCTATCCTTTTCTCGAGACTCCTCTCATCCGGAGGTGATCCGAGTCGTTGGTTCATTATAGCGTAGGACCAACCATCTGTCCTTTTCTTGAGACTCCTCAGATCCGGAGGTGATCCGAGTCGTTGGTTCGTTATAGCCTAGGACCAACCATCTATCCTTTTCTCGAGACTCCTCTGATCTGGTGGTGATCTGAGTCGTTGGTTCCTTATAGCCTAGGACCAACCATCTATCCCTTCCACGAGACTCCTCTGATCCGGAGGTGACCCGAGTCGTTGGTTCGTTATAGCTGAGGACCAACCATCCAACCATTTCTCGAGACTCCTCTATTCCGGAGGTGATCCAAGTCGTTGGTTCATTATAGCCTAGGACCAACCATCCATCCTTTTCTCGAGACTCCTCTGATTTGGAGGTAATCTGGGTCATTGGTTCCTTATAGCCTAGGACCAACCATCCTTCCTTTTCTCGAGACTCCTCTGATGCGGAGGTGATCCGAGTCGTAGGTTCCTTACATCATAGGACCAACCATCCATCCATTTCTTGAGACTCCTCCGATCCTGAGGAGATCCGAGTCGATGTTTCCATATAGCCTAGGACCAACCATCCGTCCTTTTCTCGAGACTCCTCTGATCCAGAGGTGATCCGAGTCGTTGGTTCCTTATGACCTAGCACCAACCATCCATCCTTTTCTCGAGACTCCTCTGATCCGGAGGTGATCCGAGTCGTTGGTCCCATATAACCTAGGACCAACCATCTAACCTTTTCTCGAGACTCCTCTGATCCGGAGGTGATCCGTGTCGTTGGTTCGTGATAGCCTAGGACCAACCATCTGTCCTTTTCTTGAGACTCCTCCGATCCGGAGGTGATCCGAGTCGTTGGTTCCTTATAGCCTAGGACCAACCATCCATCCTTTTCTCGAGACTCCTCTGATCCGGAGGTGGTCCGAGTCGTTGGTCCCATATAGCCTAGGACCAACCATCCATCCTGTTCTCGAGACTCCTCTGATACGTTAGTGATCCGTGTCGTTGGTTCCTTAGAGCCTTGGACCAACCATCTATCCTTTCCTCGAGACACCTCTGATCCAGAGGTGATCCGAGTCGTTGGTTCCGTATAGCCTAAGACCAACCATCCATGCTTTTCTCTAGACTCCTCAGATCCAAAGGAGATCCGAGTCGTTGGTTCCATATAGCCTAGGACCAACTATCTATCCTTTTCTCGAGACTCCTCTGATCTGGAGGTCATCCGAGTAGTTGGTTCGTTATAGCCTAGGTCCAACCATCTGTCCTTTTCTTGAGACTCCTTTGATCCGGAGCTGATCCGAGTCGTTGGTACCCTATAGCCTAGGACCAACCATCCATCCTTTTCTCGTGACTCCTCTGATCTGTAGGTGATCCGAATCGTTGGTTCGTTATAGCCTAGGACCAACCATCTATCCTTTCCTCGAGACTCCTCTGATCCGGAGGTTATCTGAGTCGTTTGTTCCTTATTTCCTTGGAACAACCATCCATCCTTTTCTCGAGTGTCCTCCGATCTGGAGGTAATCTGTGTCGTAGGTTCTTTATAGCCTAGGACCAACCATTCGTCCGCTTCTCGAGACTCCTCTGATCCATAGGTGATCCGAGTCGTTGGTTCCTTATAACCTAGGACCAACCATCTATCCTTTTCTCGAGACTCCTCTGACCCGGAGGTAATCCTAGTCGTTGGTTCCTTATTTCCTAGGACCAACTATCTATCCTTTCCCCGAGACTCCTCTGATCCAGAGGTGATCCGAGTCGTTGGTTCCGTATAGCCTAGGACCAACCATCCATCCTTTTCTCGAGACTCCTCTGATCCGAAGGTGGTCCGAGTCGTTGGTCCCATATAGCCTAGGACGAACCATCCATCCTGTTCTCGAGACTCCTCTGATACGGTGGTGATCCGTGTCGTTGGTTCCTTATAGCCTTGGACCAACCATCTATCCTTTCCTCGAGAAACCACTGATCCGTAGGTGATCCGAGTCGTTGGTTCCGTATAGCCTAAGACCAACCATCGATCCTTTTCTCGAGACTCCTCTAATCCGGTGGAGATCCGAGTCGTTGGTTCCATATAGCCTAGGACCAACTATCTATCCATTTCTTGAGACACCTCTGATCCGAAGGTTATCCGAGTAGTTGGTTCGTTATAGCCTAGGACCAACCTTCAGTCCTTTTCTTGAGACTCCTCTGATCCGGAGCAGATCCGAGTCGTTGGTTCCTTATAGCCTAGGACCAACCATACATCCTTTTCTCGAGACTCCTCTGATCCGGAGGTGATCCAAATCGTTGGTTCCTTATAGCCTAGGACCATCCATCCAGCCTTTTCTCGAGACTCCTCTGATCCGGAGGTGATCCGAGTCATTGGCTCCATATAACCTTGGACCAACCATCTATCCTTTTCTCGAGACTCCTCTGATCCGTAGGTGATCCGAGTCGTTGGTTCCGTATAGCCTAAGACCAACCATCCATCCATTTTTCGAGACTCCTCTGATCCGGTGGAGATCCGAGTCGTTGGTTCCATATAGCCTAGGTCCAAACATCCATCCATTCTCGAGACTCCTCTGATCCGGAGGTGATCCAAGTAGTTGGTTCGTTATAGTCTAGGACCAGCCATCTGTCCTTTTCTTGGGACTCCTCTGATCCGGAGCTGATCCGAGTCGTTGGTTCCTTAAAACATAGGACCAACCATCCATTCTTTTCTCGTGACTCCTCTGATCCGGAGGTGATCCAAATCTTTGGTTCCGTATAGCCTAGGACCAACCATCTATTCTTTCCTCGAGACTCCTCTGATCCAGAGGTTATCCGAGTTGTTTGTTCCTTTTAGACTAGGACCAACCATCCATCCTTTTCTCGAGACACCTCTGATCCGAAGGTGGTCCGAGTCGTTGGTTCCATATAGCCTTGGGCCAACCATCTATCCCTTTCTCGAAACTCCTCCGATCCGGTGGTGATCCGAGTCGTTGGTTCCATATAGCCTATGACCAACCATCCATCCTTTTATCGAGACTCCTCTGATCCTGAGGAGATCCGAGTCGTTGGTTCCTTATAGCCTAGGACCAACCATCCAACCTTTTCTCGAGACACCTCCGATCTGGAGTTGATCCGAGTCATTGGTTCCTTATAGCCTAGCACCAACCATCCATCCTTTTCTCGAGACTCCTCTGATCCGGAGGTGGTCCGAGTCGTTGGTTCCTTATAGCCTAGGACCAATCATCTATCCTTTCCACGAAACTCCTCCGATCCGGTGGTGATCCGAGTCGTTGGTTCCTTATAGCCTAGGACCAACCATCCATCCTTTTCTCGAGACTCCACTGATCCTGAGGAGATCCGAGTCGTTGGTTCCTCATAGCCTTGGACGAACCATCCAACCTTTTCTCGAGACACCTCCGATCCGGAGATGATCCGAGTCGTTGGTTCCATAAAGCCTAGGACCAACCATCCATCCATTTCTCGAGACTCCTCTTATCCTGAGGAGATCCGAGTCGTTGTTTCCATATAGCCTAGGACCAACCATCCATCCGTTTCTCGAGGCTCCTCTGATCCGGAGGTGATCTGAGTCGTTTGTTCCTTATAACCTAGCACCAACCTTACATCCTTTTCTCGAGACTCCTCTGATCCGGAGGTGATCCGAGTCGTTGGTCCCTTATAACCTAGGACCAACCATCTATCCTTTTCTCGAGACACCTCTGATCCGGAGGTGATCCGAGTCGTTGGTTCGTTATAGCCTCGGACCAACCATCTATCCTTTTCTTGAGACTCCTCCGATCCGGAGGTGATCCGAGTCGTTGGTTTCGTATATCCTAGTACCTACCATCTATCCTTTTCTCGAGACTCCTCTGATCCGGAGGTGATCCGAGTCGTTCGTTCGTTATAGCCTAGGGCCAACCATCTGTCCTTTTCTTGAGACTCCTCTGATCCAGAGGAGATCCAAGTCGTTGGTTCCCTATAGCCTAGGACCAACCATCCTTCCTTTTCTCGAGACTCCTCAGATCCGGTGGTGATCCGAGTCGTTGGTTCCGTATATCCTA
>JAMKQA010008502.1:0-11644 GCA_024699735.1 Posidonia australis | reverse complement strand
TTTAGTTATTCCTTCCTTAACTTCTTCTGTATTATATTTCCAATTAATTATATCACTAGATCCTACTTGTAATTTCGATTGTTTTAAATCTATGTTGTTATCTTTATTATGTTTGGATATACATTTTTGTAAATGTCTAGATATATGACCTACACCCGCTCCCCTAGGACATGTGTATGTAGTATTACAATAATTACAGTAACACCTAGTTTGATCTACAGGGTCTAATGTAATATGCTCCCAAACCCAAGAACTTTGTTTCCTATGTTTTTTAGTGGCTGTGGACTATGAAGTATGTGTTGGGGTAGACTGAGGCTGATCTGATTCCATACTAGGGATATAGTCATGACTACCAACATTACCAATATTTTTCATTTTAATATAAAATAATAAAACCCTTAACCTACAAAAATCAAAACCCAAAAAAGTAGAGATTAGAAGTAAAGAATTTGGAGGGATTAGAAGTAAAGAAATTTTGATGTTGCAGGCTCAACTAATGTCGGGTGGAGACTGGAGTCTAAAGAGCAGAAGATCGGGCAGAATCAAAGCCAAACAGCGAAATCTTCACTTAAAATCCTTACTTGAAAATTAGGAGAAATTTGTAGTTGAGAAAGTTGTAGAAAAGAAGATTGACTTGTGAAAAAAAAATGAATGGGGTGGGGGGTATTTATAGGATAAAATTATTGAATTTAAAAAATAATAATAATAATAATAACAAAAAATGGCTGTTGCTATCCAACCGTTTGCAACGGCTGGATTTTGCAACGGTCCAAAGGACCGTTGCTTTAATTATTTTTTTTTAACGGGTCGGGCTGCTCACCCGGCCCTGTTTTACATTTTTGTTTTAAAAAAAATAATTTTAAAACGGGCTGGGCTGCTCAGTCTGGCCTTTTTTTACGTTTTTTTTTTTTTTAATTTAAAACGAGCCGAGCACAAAACCCCATAGACTTCAGTTACATCATGGGAACTTCAGTTTTCCTCGGAATTTGGACTTTTTGCACAAAACCCCATAGACTTCAGTTTTCCTCGGAATTTGGACTTTTTGCACAAAACCCCATAGACTGCTCACATTTGCATTCACACTTGCATTTTGCATGGCTTTTCACATCTTTTTGCACAGATTTTCTCATCTTTCTTCTCGGCTTTACGTATGTTTTCCTAGCTTGATTCCTGCTTGGTTTACTCCCCGTTTTCCGGATTTTCTCCTGTTTTCCGTGGTTTTGACTTGTTTTGGTTTTCCATCGCCTGAGAGCATACAGTAAAAGGCTTGTCAAAGCTGACATGGTCCCAGAATGAGGATTATTTTTCCCTTTTGATTTTCTCGGATTTATCCTAATTTCCGCTGATTTACGAGACGCTTTCCGAGAATTGTACGATTTTCCTCATCACCCGAGGGCGTACAGTAACAAGCCTGAGGGTCGACATTTAACCCCATCACAGGTTATTTTTTCCCTTTTTGATTTTCACGATTTTGTCAATTCATGTGGATTTCTCCGTAATTTTTGCACATCGTCTTTCACATCCATTCAGTATTGTCTTGGCACTCACATCAGCACGATTAGAACACAATTTAGACATAGCAAACACTCATTAAGCCTCAAGCAAGCGAATTAAACTAGAAAGATCGAGTTTTTCGGGCGTACAGGGGTACCTAACACCTTCCCCGTGCGTAATAGAAATTCTTACCCATCCTCTAGTTAGTACACATCTGGCCTTCACAATTACGTTTCATTCATTTACTTTTAGTGAATTGTTTGTGGTTTTCCTCGTCTTTCCCTTAAAAGACTAGGTGGCGACTCCATTTTTCTTCTCTTCTCGTCCCATCTCGCGCCCTCGCCATCTCAACATGGCTATGGCCTCCTCACCTCCTCGAGCGGGGGCACGGTCACACTTGGATTTTACAACTCTTTTCCTACAATCTCCCAAACTCAATTTGGCTAAGTGGATGGATGAAAATGGAGCACTCTTGCCTTGGGAGTTTTTCTAATGAGATAAAAGTGTAATGCTTGGATACTTGAGTATCTTGAAGTTCTATGTGAGTAGAAAGTGTACCTTGCTCATAGGTGAAGAATGGGAGTCTATTTATAGGAAAACATGGGTATAAGAATGTGTCTAACATCTCTCTAACGTTCAGCAACGGCTACTAGTTCGGTATGTCGAAATCAAAACGGTCGACCGAAATATGCAACGATCGAGCATTTCAGTATGCCGAAAATAATTCGGTATGCCGAAAACCTCTAATTCGGTATGCTGGAGAATTTCGACTGGGTTTCTTTCTTAATTTTTCTAATCTGCGTATATTTCGCTATACCGAGGAAATTCAGTATACCGAAAATGTCCTTAGTCCTATAATGAATGTTTTTCAATGAATGATTGATTTTGGAGCTAAGGTAATTTTTCTATGAATATATGTGGATATTTGAGAGATAATTACAAATTCCTAGGAGTACACGAATAAATAGAAAATTACATTTAAATAATTACAAATATTATTTTTCTTCTCCTTTTCCTTCATCTTGAATTCTTCTTGATAGCACATGGATCTTTTTCTTTTTCAAATATCGTCTCTTTTATGTTTGAATCTTCTGAGTCTTTCAATGATTTTCTTTGCAAATATGAACTATGAAATATTCTTATAAAGACCATTAGTCTTTTGGTATCATCAAAATCAAGATAAGGTTAATAAAACCAACACTAACTTCTAAATTTAAAAAATCTTAAATGAAATCATTTAATGATAAATAAGTTGGTTTCGTAACGAAAGAAAGGATAAGATACGCGTGATTTACATATGACCATGTCAGCGTGTTGTGATGGTACAATGACTTTAGATCTGGTGCGACCGCTTATCGGAGGCTTTCTTTTCACTAGAGATATCTCACTCAGTTGCTTAAGCTGTAGGGAAAAAGAGAGATTATAATAGGAAGTTTCAAAAGTACTTCCCATTCATTTTCAAAAAAGAGAAGTACTTTCCATTTGAATTTTAAATTTTAAATAAAAACAGTCTATTCAAATTTAAAGTCGGTTTAGCAATCAAATTGTTTTTTTTTTTGTATCAACGAAATTCACGTCCAAAAATTTTAAAAAAAAAAAAAAACTCTCCATCTTACGAGTTTTTTTATATTTTTGCCCTCGTACCGTAAGACAGCAATTACTTTTGTATCGACATCATAACTTTTCAACTAATTCATCTAAATTGTCTATAATTCAAGGATTTTTTTTATAATACTTTCAAAAAAACATGTTCCAAGAGGATACGACTTTGAATCGACCATAAATTTTACTGATCACCGAACAAACCACTCACTTTAACTCTCTGACTAAATTAGTTAATGTGGGTACATATCCCATTCATTGTTCATCAACTACATAAAATTATTGTGGACCTTTTTTGGTTGCATAATAAAAAAATATGAATAAGTAAAAAGTAGTATTATTATTTTAGTAGTATTATTTTTAAGTGAATCCATGTGTACGGAAAAAAATTCTAATTTTATTGGAAAATGGAATAAGTTAGAATAATTAAAAAACATGTAGATTAATACTTATTAGCTTGATTATCAAAATGTATATATCTAATGAGGGATTTTCAAAGTGGACTGGGGCTTATGGGGGTACATGCAGGCACGGGTGGGGTACATGGGAGAGGGTGGGGGTGTGGGACCACACGGAAAATTTTCCTATATCTAATTTGAAACATATATAGATAATATTAAATATGAATTATTTTTATATTAAAAAAAATAAACATACTGTTGAGATATATGTATCAGAATAATTTAACTTAGCAATCAAAATTCATTAAACTTATCCTTGGATTACAATATTTATTTAGCCAAATATAGTCATTCAGTCCCTTTTTTTTCAAATAACATGAATCATTTTTCAGAAAAGAAAAACGAAATAATCCGATACACAAAATCCACCCAAATTACGCCATGTCCAAGTTATAGGTTACACACATTTGTATGCTAATTGGTGCAGCGGACAAGCTACATGCCTACATATGATAAGCTCATATCTTTATTTGCTAACTGGTGCAACGCAGAAGCTACATATGATAAACTAATATATTTGTTTGCTAATTTGTGCAATGGAGAAGACAAATATGATTAGCTTATATATTGGTTTGCCAATTGGTGCAACGAAGAAGCTACAGATGGAGTCTATTCAACTCAACCAATTTAAATAAAAGCCGGCTAGTGATATCAAGCAAACTAGACAAATGTGAAAAAAATGAATATCAACGAGGAAATTTTGATTTCAAAATCAGTTTACAAGCTAATATGAAGATGTTAGATACATTATAGATATTCGCCCGTGAAGTCAACGAATATAGTACTCATTCTTGTAATTTGCAGATTCCATTCTTCAACTTTATAGCCTCTTAAGCTGGCCTACCAGGATAAAAGTAATCGACAGTGTTTTCCATCACTTTGAAGTGGAAATTTTGCGTCTTGACTCTTGCGTACTCGTATCCACTGCTGATTCCCTTGTTGATGATGGTTAACTGCAACAAAGATAGTAACATCAACGAGTCAAATTCTGAAAACAAGTATTCTTCCATGCCAACTTTAGTGATCTGAAATCATCACTGGTCTAATAGGACAGTTGACTCTTTTAATTTGGTTTTAGGGGAAAAAGATGCAAATGAACAAGATTTCAGATCAAACAATTAATTGAACAAGTTTTCATATGTTGAAATTGACACTAAATATTGTTCCCTCGGCAAGAAGCACCATAATCAAATTAGTTGTTTTCACTAAGCCATCTTTCTCCGTTTGTGTTTCCCCTACCTCATTATTGACTCTTATTTGGCTTTCTATCCCATACGTGACTCCAAATTTTCAATTGACTAATCAATATGAGATGTTGAGTGTCTACAGATCAAATTTCAAACAGATGCATGGAATACATTAGCAGAAAATAAGATATAATAAAGTTATCTATTCAATTACAGAGAAGTTATCTGCAATGGTCTAGTTGTGGTAACTGTCCACAACAATTAGGATCCACAACAAAAATTTTATTTTGTTTAGTTCTCAATTATTTCAGGTTTTTTTCCTATTTTCTGTTATATTCTGTATGTTTTTGACAATTCCATTATTCATCCCTTATTTTTGTTTTTATCTAATTCACCAGACACAAGGGTGATGGAGTGTGTGAGAAAAAGGGAATTGAATAAGAAACATAAAATAAGAGATATATAATGGAAGTTATTGTAAAAATATAAAAAATAATAGAAAATTAGGGAAAATCTAAAATAACTTAAGAAATTTTAAAAATCGTAATGGACCGTTATCTCAACGAAACCAATCTGGATAACTTCTCATCCTTCAATTATATTGAAATAAAAATTAATTGCTGACAAAGAAAGAGGAAAATTTACTGCTTTGATACATTGAAACACAGTGTCCTGTTAATATTATTTGCATATACATAGTAATTTCTTTGATATTGTACTTTGCTTTGATATCGAGCTTGTCTTTGAGACTTTGACATTTGACTTGACTCCAATGAGCTTAAACGACAGCATGAACTATGAACTAATCACTTCATGCATGTACAGTTCAAGCTACAACTTTGACTTATCATGAAAATCTACTGTACAAAAGAAGCTATAAGTGACCGTCAGAGCATATACCTGTCCATGAACATCAGCAGCCAAACCAGTACTCAAAGGTTCCACTTTAATTATATTATCGGCAAGGTATTCCAAATGTGAAAGTAGTCTGGGAACTTCTGTAGTGGAATAAATGTCCATGTGATCCAGTACAACAATGGAGCAGTCCTAGTGAATGGAATATGTACATTATAAAAAGACATGAGGAATCAGTTGTTAACTGCAAAATGAAAATTTCAACAAGCAGTCTCACCATACTAGAGTTTAAGGTAGCACAGTAGTGCAGAAAATCCAGAACATGATTTGCAGAACCATGAAGAGCTATCTCCAAAAGAGAGAGGTCATCTATCAGGATAGTAAAGTGTCCTACATTCTTTTGAGCTGAGCAGCTAATTTTCATAACTTTTTGCAACTTATCAAACAATTGAATAAGCACATCTTCTGCAAAATTTCTTGTGACCTCAACTGTATTTAAAGAACAAAATAGAGAATTTTAAGTTTTTAATAATCAGAATAATTAGAAAATTAAAAAGCAGAAACCTTTGGAAGAAATAAAAGCCTGAACTAGGTAAAAGTAACCTTCATTTCCTTCTTTGTTCGTGGGACACTCCAGTTTCATCAAGTCCATGAAATGTAGGTTATTTTTGTCCCTTTGTGCCGATAAATTACAACCCTGTTGTCAAATATATCCACATGTTATAAATGCCTGCATTACCAAATGGGACTGAAAGCCATTACTTCAAGAAAATTCAGAAGAAATGAAGAAATATGCATTTATGGAAGAAGATGCTAACTTGCAACCCTATTTTGATGTCTCCAAATGACATAGATTGCCCACTTAATAATGTGCACTACAAAATCATATAAAATACTTATAAGATTCATAAGGTAAGTTTTGCTGTTAAAAAGTTTATGGGTCTTGTCATTGCCCAATCATTTCAGGAAAATTATTTGGCAAAAACCCTAGCTAGGACAATTAAAATATTATTAAGTATGATTGTGCTCTGGACTTCAACTGATAGCCAGAATGAACCTGCTAGCTGCATTACCATCATCTACTTGCATGACATGTACCTAGTCTTATTTATATGGTAATCATTTACAAGTCATTGAGGCTTATAAGAAATATATATAGATAGTTATTTAAATACAACGGAATTGTCAAATAGTACTTCTGCATTTCAAACCAGACAAATTTGTATCTGTATCAAGCTTCACAAGAGTTTGTGTCCACTCATGGACATGTGACATAATGAACTTTGTAATAGTCCTCAAATGAATGTGAAAACAAATGACTAAACCTGCATTGCCATCAACTATCTTTATAGTTAATTTTGATGATCAATTGGCACAAAATTTTAAAAGGAAATACTAGCAAGTATCAGTATACAACGATCATCAAATAGCACTTGTGTTAGCTACATGCATCATTCTTCTTTGAGTCACGGAGCATACTCAACAAATTGTGAAGTTGCAGAACAAAATATATAATATATTATTGCTAAAAGTCAAATTTTCAAATTTTTTAACCTTCAAAGGCAGATTAAGAGATGTTTACACCTTACCATAGCTTCCAAAGTGACAACAAAGTGTGGCTTCATTCTTACATAAGTTAAGGGTCTGCCTCCTCTGTAAAGCAACTTTTTTATTCCATTAATCAAACGGGATACAAGGATCATGTTGATTTTTTTGTGTCAGGATTGACATGCCAACATTTATACATGTTCCGGTGTAAAAATGTGTGAGAGATTGTTTTGTGATCACACCCAAACTAAACCAATAAGTAAATAGGTGAATCTTCTGTTTCCGTAACTTTGAAAGCATAACTAGTATTTTTTTAGTGGTTAATTCGTTTTTTATTTTCAAATTATATGGAAAGGATGTCTGATTGGAGATGAGAGAATTTGAAAAGTTATTGATAGAATAGGCTAGGACCGCCCATTTTTATTACAAACTACCAGTTTCAGAGGCAAGGTCAAAAATCAGATTTGTGAGAAAATATTAAACTTTTCACGCAACATCAGTGAAGGTTTCTATAATGCAACGGCATATCATATCTCCATTGATAATTGTCCCTAAAGTGCCATATGATTACCTCACTTCCCCCTCTTGCATAGTATATTTAATCATGTCATGAATCATCATAATAAGTAAAGGAAAAACGTGGAAGTTATCAATTAATTCAAAAAAAAATAAATTGAAAGCTAACTGTTCCATTCAAACACTTAACAGTATCTGGTCGTCCTAATGGATCCACCCTAAACAGGCTTAAATGGTCATTCAGCCAGTTTAGACAAAGTAACTGAAATTTAATCATGATAGATACAGAATAAACAGTACTTTAAACATTTGTGCATTTTCTTTTAATTATTCGAAGTGATTTTTATGACAACAATGTGCATCACGCAAACATGGAATTTTGACTTGGGACGTGTATTTTCGTAATTTAACAGTGGATAACTTCAAAATTAATCATTCTTCCAATAAGCATAAGCTCATATTCTTGGTAGTTTTTGTGCAGTTTTTTTATATTATGTCACCTGGTTTCTTAATAGTATATGGTTTTTCTTGTAATAAATGCTGATTTCTTGAGCATGCTTTTTTTAGATACTAAGTCCAAACTGCATCAATGCATAACTTCATTCGCTCGTTCCTTATTATTGATGGCGCGATGTTTATGTATAATCGACTAATCATATATATAGTTGTTTCTTATCAATTATTGACTTGCTTAAATTCATTATAAGGCTAATGTTTTACAATGTTACGTTTTCTATATGACTAGTTATAATAAGGCTATTGTTGTTTGTCCAATAACATGTTATTCAAGTTGTTATATATAGATATCGTTGTTTGTATGTATGCTGGCTAAAACGCCATCAAATTCCCAATACAACACCCATCCACAACCCTCAAATTCAATGGCAATTGTCATCCTTACTCTCTACTCCGTCCGGACGGGAGGAGGGAATGAAACGAACAGAAGCTTACGAGTTTCCTGAGGACGCGCTCGTAGTGGGAGAAGGGGTGCGCGAGGCCGAGGAGGAGGACGCCGCCGGGGTCGGAGAGGAGGGCTCGCTTGATGAGGTGGTGGAGGACGAAGGCGCCGCTGGTCTCGACGCAGTCCTCGACGAGGATGAATCGGCCGCCACCCGATACCCTAGGATCGCCGCGTTGGAGGCCCAAGGCCTCGTCGAGGAGATTGCTCGCAACACCGCTCATGTCTACTACTGTCTCTGCTCGCTCTTTCTTACCCTATTGCAGTTTCGCTGGAACAGTTTCGAGAACAGACCGTGACAATGAGCAAGAAGGAGGGGTCTTGCCGTCTTGGTGGTGGACTTATATAGCCTAGCGCATTTACATAGTACATGCTTACAGTTAGCAAAAAAAACCAAAGAGCACGGACGTATGAACAGTCTCCACTTAAACTGATTTTTCCAGGTTTATATCATCTTACCAAGCACAGCCTCAACTTTTTCTCGTTTGGGTGCTCTATTATTCATGTCCAGTCCTAGGCACTTCACTGCAGGCTGTTATCGTAACTTGCCAGCGTTATAAACTCTACTAATTCAACCTTCATTGCAGACTTTATCTCCTGATCCCTCTCTAGGTTAAATATGTTTATTACCAAGAGTTGCTATAATATCCTTAATAACAGGAAATTACGTTTACCATTTGCGTCCACCGTTTAGAAATATACAACTCCCCTTAAGGTGAAGATTTTTACCTGATTTGCTTATAAGAATAAGATTCCAATTTGGATTAATCTGTTCAAAAAAGATTGACAGGAGTTATCTTATTGTGATATCTGTGATTTTCATGAGGAATTTACTATACATATTTTTCTTCATTGTACAATATCTAGATTAATATGGAATTTTCTTCCGTGTAATGTTAATTCCATTCTATCTAATATTACCATGAATCAAGTATTCTCTTTGAAGAGGTAATGTTAATTCCATTCTATCTAATATTACCATGGATCAAGTATTCTCTTTGAAGAGGTAATTAGTTTTTCAGGTTTGTAATTTTGGTTAGAATACATTGATTCTTGCAATTTTTTGGTGCCTCTGGTTACATCACAATAAAGTTATTTTTCGTAACAATAATTGAGATATTAACTCAATATTTCCTCATATTATGTCACTAACTTTTTTTTTGTTAAACTATAGAACGTCTGAATAGGATGTAACTGACTCGGCTACATCCTCAACTCTTAGATTTATGCAACTCAATTGGGATCTCTATAGTAATTCCTTGGATCAAGCTAATGTCGACTCTGGACAGCCTCCCTAGGCGGATCAAGGCCTATCGGCTAATCCAATTGCTGAATAGGGCAGATGGGAGGATAATACTCACTAACGGAGATCACAAAGCATGATTTTATCTCTTTCCATAGAGAAGATATATGACTATAAGAGATGTTCAGTATAACATCGAAAGAGTTATTCCTGAAATATCTACTTCTAATCAGGCGACTCCATTTTGTATTTTCCTTTCATAACAAAAGGTTCCATAAGAGTTTGCACTTAAGGACAGAATTAAATTTCCTAATATTAATTATTCCTAATCCATCATGTTGTTTTTTACTACAAAAGTTTTGTCATCTAGCAAGATAGTATCCCCAACAACTAGAAGAACTAGAATTCCACAAGAATCATTTGCAGATTTTACCAATTTCCTTCTCAACTCTAATTGGTAGGTGAAAGACAGATAAGTAGTAAGTAGAGATTGCTAAAAGTACAGAATTGAGAAGAGTAAGTCGTCTCTCAAAAGACAAATATTGACTCTTTCAAGAGTCAAGTCGAGTGTATAATTTATCCAAAACAACAACCTAGTCATTAAAAGAGGCTTTTTTGAAGTTAAGTGGTATTCCAAGATAAATTATAAGTAGGGAAGCCTGACCACATCCTAGAATAGAACTAAGTCTTTCGACCTGGGTGTAGGGGATCCCAACACTAGTAAGAGATGACTTGTTGTAATGACCCAAATTTGGAAATAATGTTTTGACCAGATAATTAGGTGTGTTGGGCGTTGGAGGCTCTAACGTCCAACATTAAGTGCATTTTCGGTAGCATCTTATGCTTAGATTAGTGGATTTCTAGCATTATTGGTATTGTGTGGTTGTGGTTGTGCCAACCCTCGTGGAAGTTTTAGGGGTTTGTTCTAGACTATGGAGGTTCGTTGGCATGCTTTGGTGGCTAATCTTAGTTTGCACAAGCCATGCAAACGAGGGATGGTTGCATGGTCTGGTTTCATACTTGTGGCTTCCTTCCTTATTTCCTCATTAGTCCCCATCCTTCCTTTCCCTGCTTACTTCTTGTCCTCCTTCTTAAAGAGAGAGAGAGAGAGAGAGATGGGAGAGGGAGGGAAGGAGAGACAGAGTGAAGGAGCAAGAGGGCTAAGAGAGAGAGATGGTCGATGAGAGGAGGAGCTCGTTGTCACCGCTGTTGTGTCACCGTTGCTACTGGGAGGAGGAGGAGATGCGAAGCTTGCCGTAGAGGAGGAGGTGTGCCGCCATTTGCCGCTCGTCGTCGTGGCATCTTTGGTGACAGGTACACACCCTGTAAACTTCTTTTGATTTCTAATTTGATTCCTAAGTGCATGATAGTGTGTAAATGATTGTAGAAATATTTAGTAGATTTATTGTGCATTTATATGCCATTTATGACCGTATTCATGGCTGACAGGTGAATAATGCCGGTTTGGCTTTGTTTGGTCATTTCTTGAGATCCACCTAATGGATCTTTGTGCTTCTTGTCCCAAATGGAATATCTCCTCAAGATTTTCATTTTGATATATTACTTGTAGATTTGGTGTAATGACTTACAAGATTGGATTTTGGGTCCCAATTTGAGATGCCTTACTGTCACTTGATTTGACATACTGAATTGGTTCTGTATGTCAATTTCTGGTGTCAGGCCTGCACTGGCCCCTGGTTCGGTTGACTAAAGGATTTCGGGCTACCAAACTAAACCTTGATCCTATTTTAAGGTATTTTAGGTTTGGCTTTATATATAT
>JAMKQA010008501.1:0-13539 GCA_024699735.1 Posidonia australis | reverse complement strand
ATTTGAGATTCATCTCCTATATTTGTCATTTTTTTCTTAATTAATTAGATTTATGGATTGCACATTGGTACACACCCCGGCCCACCCCACCCCCCCCACCCCCCCATCAATATTTATTAGGGTAAACTTCATCATCACATCACTGATTCAATGTTCACACTGGGAGAGCGACACAGCCTGAACCAGCAGCTGCAAAACTTTCAGAACACCCTGAATGACATGAGGACCGCAATCAGCGGACAAGCAAACCTAAACCAGCTCCTTTCGAGATCATTAGTTATGGTGATCATTGGCAGTAATGATTACCTTAACAATTACCTGGTGCCATCCCTGCCTGCAAGTTACACCTATACAGCAGAACAATATGCAAATCTCCTACTCAACCACTTCACCTGGCAACTCCTGGTAAAGCAAACAAAGAACTTTTTCCAACAGTTAAATTTAGATACACCAGCACAATATATATAGCTGTTTTGTTTTACTATAGCATCTACCAACTTTTAAACAAACTTAAACCTATATAGCATGTATAACACAACCTTTTAACCTACCTAACACCTAGAACCTTTACACCAAAATTACAGGCAATGCATAATCTTGGGTTGAGGAAGTTTTTATTGTCTGAGTTCTTTTACAATATAGTAAAACAGAGAAGAAGGACAAATATAATACACACTTAAATATTAATGGTTTTCCAGTACAATCTCCATCTCTTATCTCTAAGGAGATTGAAAACTATTTCATCAGGCAATTTAACAAACATAGTAGAATAATTCCTTCCCTTGATTGGGATTCTTTAGTGTCCAACAAAATCCCAAATCCTGGTTTCTTGGAATCCATGTTTACTATGGATGAGATTCATAAAAATGTTGGCTATTTACCTGGAGAGAAAGCCCCAGGCCCAGATGACTTCTCTTTATATTTTTTTCAACATTTTTAAGAAATGGTAAAAGAAGACATTTTAAACATCTTTCAAAATCTCTATAATTCTACTGATTTAGATTTTCTAGCTCACATTAACCAGACTTTTATTACCCTTATACCAAAAAAAGAAGGTATAAAAGAAGTCAAGGACTTCAGGCCGATAAGTTTAGTCAATAGCCTTTATAAGATTATAGCAAAAACTTTAGCATCAAGGCTTTCTCCTGTCCTCGATCGGGTCATTGATAACTCTCAACGTGCCTTCTTTTCTGGAAGATACATTGGAGACTGCTTCTTAGTGGTTCAGAAGACTATTTACCATATGAAACTTAATGGAATTCCAGGACTTGTTCTTAAACTTGATTTTGAGAAAGTATTTGATAATGTTAATTGGGAATTCCTGCTAGAAACCTTGAAAGGTTTAGGATGTGGACAAAAATGGATTACTTGGATAAAAATGTGTATCTCATTTGCTAGTTTCTCAGTATTAGTGAATGGTTCCTCAAAAGGTTTTTTCAAATCAACTAATGGGTTAAGACAAGGTGACCCCTTATCTCTCTTACTTTTTATTGTGGTCACACATGTCTTAAACAGAATGCTAGCATTAGCATTGAATAATAATCTAATTTCTGGGATTCAGCTACCAAACAATGGGCCAAACATAATGAATATACAATATACTGACGATACCATCCTTTTTCTTCAGGCCTTTGAGGACAATCTAATAAATATTAAAAGAATACTCTGCTGTTTCCAGACATGTTCAGGATTAAAAATAAATTTCCATAAATCCTCTATCACTGGCATTGAGTCTCATGTATCCTTTACTCAAAGAGCCTCACAAATCTTGGGATGTCAAATTGAAGATCTACCCATAAAGTATCTGGGTCTCCCTTTACATTACAGAAAACCCAATCATAATGACTGGCTGCCAGTCATTGAAAAAATTTCAAATAAACTATCACTCTGGAAAGCAAAGATGTTATCACTTGGGGGTAGACTCACATTGGTTAATGCAGTCTTATCTGCTATTCCTACTTACTACTTATCTGTTCTACATCTACCAACCAGTGTGGAGAAAGCTATTGACAAGCTCAGATCAAGATTTCTATGAAACTCTCTATCCTCTTCTTCAGCTTGTCACTTGGTTAAATGGAAATCTCTATGTAGATCCAAGGAACAAAAAGGATGGGGAATTATTGACTTAAGGAACTTCAACATGGCATTGAAATGTAAACTACTGTGGCAATTCTTATCAAATGACTACTCTCTGAAATGGAAAGAGATAATTAAAGCTAAATACTCAACTAGAAGAGGTCTTGGAGCAATACTTAACATTTCCAACTCTAAAACATCACTCCTTTGGCATGAAATCAAAAAAAGCTTTGATGTCATAAATGGTTTCACATTGTTCCATGTAAACAATGGAAAGAACACCATCTTCTGGGAAAACAAATGGTGGAATGGGGAAAAACTTAGAGATTTCTTACCTGACCTCTTTAAGAGAGTGAAATATAAACAAGCCTCTGTTAATAAGGTTATTTGGATCGTTAACTCTAATCCCAATAATTTATTTCTTAACCCAATATCTCATACTGACTCTATCTCCTTGCAACATCAAATGAATATGTTAGCTGGGATCATTCCTACTGCAGGATTAAATACTGAGGAGGATACCATTGTTTGGAAACCTACAAATGGCAACTTTACTGTTAAATCATGCTATGTTACTTTAAATGATGGAGGATTCAGATTTAAACATTTTGGGGAAATCTGGAAATGCTAGATTCCTCTCAAAGTTAAATTATTTTCCTAGTTAGTGGTTTGTAATAAAATTCTGACTAAGGAAAATTTGTGTAAAAGAGACTAGAATGGTTCCATTTTCTGTGTTTTTTGCAATATAAATGTAGAATCTGCAACACATCTTTTCCTATTCTGCCCTTTTACTTATTCAGTATGGCAAACTTTTACATTGAATCCTTTATATCTGCTATCCTTTCAATAGCAGATATCTTTAGCTTACCACCAGTTTTAAAATTTGGTATGCCCAAACATTGGTTCTCACACCTTTGTACAAATATTTCTATGGTCTATTTAGAATGAAAGGAATAACAGAATTTTCATGAATATATCCAGAAATACATGTATGATGGTGAATGATATTTTAAACTTGTCTCATTACTGGATTGAAAACTTGGGAGTAAGTTTTGAGAAAAATAAGATCCTACAATCTATTACTTCTTTTCAACAGAATCGTAACATGGACATTGACCCTTTGGCTGTGAATCTTGTCCAAACTGGTGGAGAAGACAATGACTCCACTCCTACTCTTGAAGAAGGAAACCCCCTGTGATGGCTAAATCCTTGTTAACCGAATTTTTTGTTTACCTTAGCAAACATTTTGAGACCTGTAACTTAAGCCTTCTGCATTGCCTTATATTACTACTGGACAGTAGTTGCTCAATTTTTGTAATATTTATACCAACTATGGACTGAATGTGGCTAAGATATTGAAATATATAAAATAAACAGATTATCGATTTCAAAAAAAAAAGTTCTTGTCTGGGTTGGGTCCTGGTTGCATTCTGAACCAGAGGGCCACTGATCTTGCACCATAAGACAAGGTGAACCAGATTGTAGGTTACTTCAACCAGGGACTAAGAGCACTTGTTGATCAGATGAACAAAAACAATCCTGGGGCCATCTTTGTCTATGGCAATGCTTATGAAGTAATGGGGGATTTACTCAACAACCCATCACCTTGTGGTAAGGCATCAAACTCGATTCAATGGTTAAAAATCATCCTGGATCTGAGCATCAGTACATGGTAAATTGCATATAAAAAATCACCAAGCCTAGCATTTTTTACATAAGAGACCAATGAATTCGGTTCAAGTTTACAGTTTGCTGGGAGTTAGAAAAGCATCAATGCAATCTCATCCGTACAAAAAATTATAAAACCAGGTTGCTTTAGCGAGGTAAAAAAACATGACAATTAAAGCAAACACGATAAGATCATGAATTCATGGACACATGAAATTGGCACAGGCTTTCCTTCTACAGCCTCCCTTGTGCAAATGGCGAAATATTTATATTTCTTTGCAGGATTCCTAGTAATTCACCAGGCATGTTGTAGGCTCGGGAGGAACCAAGGACAGATCAATTGCCTTCTGCTTGAAGTGTCATGTGCCAACAGGGCCCAGCACATCTTCTGGGATGCATTTCACGCTACACAGGCTGAAAATGCCATTCCTGCACAGAGATCATTCAGTGGACCACTATCTGACTGTCATCGCATCAACATCCAACAGAGAGCTCAGTTGTAACTACTAAATTTAGAATATGGACTACTGGAATACTTTGCAGGAATGCACAGACTTGATTTTTGTGAATATAAATCATCCAGCAAGAACTTCTGGATCAACATGTGGATCTGAACATATGATTAAAACCTAATACATCCTTTGATAAAAATTCTGATAGTTTGAAAAGCTCTGATCCTCTAGGCACTTTAGATAACCTGAACTCAAATTACAGAATGAATATAGAATATAGAATCAAAGCTCTTCATCTTTCAATATAAATGTGAATGTTTATATTTAGAAAAATAAGCTCATAACAACATGCAAACAGTTGATCAATTTCACAAAAGCAAACACAATAAAATCTACTAAGCATTGATGAAGAATACTAGGATCCATAGAAAGGGTGTGGAGAAACTTCCTTGATACTCAACAATTTAGTTATTTACAGGATTGTAGGAACCACTGACTTGATGCAAACCATGAAGATACTCAAGGAAAAAGAAAATATATTCCTTGAATGACAAATTCAAATTTAATCTATAAAAAAAATCCAAAAAATAATAGAAGATAAACTACCACTACGTTCTATTGGTTATAGGACTGAAAGGATCCAGACATACATATGGGTGCAATTGCAATGCCTATCTGCAAACTTATTTTTAAAAGAGATATAACAGTAACCCAAGTAAAGAAATAGCAGTTTGAAAGTACGTGATCACAGAAAAAGGATATGTGCCCTTCTATTCTTCCAAGTCCATGGAAAACACTCAGTTCTCAGCTATCTATGGCCATTAGTGGGTCACGACGTGGAAAAAGATTTTAGTCAAGCATTTCTATGGTACTTGGAAGAACACAGCTTCAAAAAATGGAAATATGAAAGAAACCTAAATGCAAGACAATCACCTTGGCTTGAAAGAAACCTAAATGTAAAACAACAACCTCGATTTTTTGTAGGAGCACATGGAAGCAGACAGCATTCTTTTGACTTCAAGTTAAGGTTCTTTTGTTGAAGGACTCCATAGTCAAATTGGCTGTGAAGGCAGGAATTGCATTCATCTTCCGTATGAATATCTCAACCTGCATAAATTGGTACTAAGTTCAGTTCAGCAATCTTATACAGATTCACTTACATTCTAGATGACTGAAATATTTGTCATCAGAAAGGTGAAAAAAATAGTTTCATTTATGAGCAGTAAGAGAGTTTTTTTGTGAAAAAAATAGTTTCATATAAAGTAGTATTGCTGAAAGAGACAGATCAAACAAGCTGTCAAGATTCTCCGGAACATGAATTTGTTTTGTATCAGCAATCTTTTGTTTCAACTTTCAAAATTCCCTCTGGTGAAAGGACATGTACATAAAATGGTATTAATGTTAAAAATCGGGGAAAATAAAACAATTAACAGTATTAGTTTTTAACAGTAACTATTCATAATTGTTAGAGTACTTATTAGAGTCTTAGTGGGTTAATGGATCCTTGTGTTATATGGATCATTTATACTAACATTCCACTATATATATATGTAATCCCTTTCTTCTTAATGTAACATACTCATTTTCTCAATAACATGGTACCAAAGCCATAAAAAAAACCCTAGCCACCAAAAAAATCCACCAGCCACCTTCTCCTACGACACTAGGTCGTCGATCGCCGGATTCCAGCCACACTGCCGTCGCCCTGCCGCCACCTGATCCACGTTCTCCGGCTGTCCAGCACCTTTTCTGACGCCAGCAGTCACACGTAGGGCCTGTTCAGGCCCTAACTGTCCCTCCTCAACCATCGGATGACCCGATCCAACGGTTTCAACGCCTCCTTTGTGGTTTCCGAGGGTTTTTGCAACCACTTTCGAATATCCAAGTACATATTGTTGCTAGTAAGTTGTGATATTTCTCTTTTCTAAGGCAACAAGTGTATGTCCTAAGTTTTTGTGTTCCCTTGAGGCCTTATCTCCTCTGTATCGACCTCCTCTACTCCAAAACCGATGTTTTTTTTTGACAAATCCGACCCGTCCAGCACATAGTTCATTGCATTTTCCTGTAATTCCTTGCTAAAAGGCTTAGTTGCTACATCCATCAAGTTAACAGACAAGAATTATTTGTTGTTGTCTAAAGCATTTGAAACTTTCCTTGGTGGACATCGAAAAATACATCACATCCTTGCTTCTCCACCCGATGCCAAGGATGCGAGATATATGAGGATCGGTTTGCAGATGACTGTGTTGTAATTTCACGGATGGTGAATAGTATAGATGAAGGCATTGCTCGCCCAATCATGATGTTAAAGTTTATAAAGAAGATCTGTGATACTTTTCGTAGTATCTACAGAATTGAAAAGAATATGACCAAAATTTGTGAAATTTATGAATAATTGTTTACACACAAACAAGGGAACCACTCAGTATAGGAGTTTTACGATACCTTGAGATCTCTATTAGATGAATTGGAAGTGTATCAGTCTTTTGTCGCAGATATTTCCAAGATGGAGTACTGAGAAGAGTAAGTAATGTTCTTAACTAGCCTAAAGTCTAATCTAACCAATCACATTTGAGAGCAAATTTTTGGTGTTGATTTAATTCCCATTCTTCAGTTGACCTTCTCTCGAGTGTTACAAGTTTCTACTGGATCTCCGACTCTTGTTGTTTCAGATCAGGCTACGATGGTGTCATTCACGAGAGAATAGAGCACTCGTAGATCTCATAGATGTGGACGTGGGCGCGATGTTTGCAAGTGCGATCATTGTAGCCGTAACAACCACACTTCAGACAGGTACTGGAACAAGTTTGGACAACCTCCACTAGTTCATCTTGTATATTCTGAGTCACCTACTTCAGATTCCACTCGGGATGATTCCCCAAGCTGGGTTTGATCAATTCCTTCAGAAATAAGCTACTTAGTCTACTATGACTGCATCTCATGCTATTACCTCAGGTATAAATGCATTACTTGTCTCCCGCGATAGTGATTAAATTATAAACTCGGAAGCCTATTCTCATATGACAGGTACTCGAGATCTCTTCACTTGTCTTTCCCAATTGTCAGACATTAGTTTTGTTTTTATGGTCGACGATCACACTTACCCAGTAACTAAAGAAATAGCAACTCATGCTTCTTCTTACATCACACTTGAAAAAGTTCCTTTTGTTCTAGATTTCAGTTAATTTACTTTCTATCAATGCTATTACCAAACAGCTGCATTGTTTTGTAACCTTCTATCCTTTCCATTGCACTTTTCAAGATCTACAGATCGAAAAAGAATTGGTTTGAATTGTGAACAAGGCAATGGTGTGTACTTATTAATTCGTGATGATATTCCACGAAGCTTTGCTACAGTTACTTCCACAATTGATTCTTCATTTTTATAGCATTATCGTCTAGAATATGTCTTTTCGTCGTCTTCAGCAAGCCATTCCATAAGTATCGTTTGAGTCTTTTGTATATGAATCGTCTCAGTTGGGTAAACACCATCGTACTACCTATAAGCATCAGTCCTTGTCAATGAGTCAAAATCCATTTGATTTAGTTTATTGTGACATTTAAGGACCTACCTGGGATTCATCTGTTTCACGATATAAGTATTACATTTTTTTTTGTTGATGATTTTTCTCGTGTATCTTGGATCTACCTCTTGAAGGATAGACGAATGTGTTTAATGTTATTCAAAATTATTTTTTAGAAATTATGAATGAGTTTTTACTAAGTGATCTTCAAAATTATTGCACTTTCAAGGGAATCTTGTATCAAACATCTTGTGTATATACGTCTTAACAAAATGGTATTGCAAAATGTAAACATCGGCACATCTTATATGTAACCCACATCAGTATGGTTGAGAAGCAGATTCCTAAGTATTTGTGGTCTAATGTTATATTCACGGCACTGTATTTGATTAATCGTATGCCTTCTGCTATTCCTGGGAGTGAAATTCCATTTAGATGATTGTGTCCCTCTCAAGAACTATTTGCTCTTCCTCCTAAGGTATTTAGTTGTGTTGCCTTTGTTCGAAATCACATGCCTGGATTTGACAAATTGCTCCCAAGGCTCTAAAATGTATCTTTGTTGGATATTCTAGAACTCAAAAAGGATATCGGTATTTTCATCTACGTACACGTTGTTACATTGTTTCTATAGATGTCACCTTTCTCAAGTTTAAATCCTACACGGATATTGTTGATTCTGTTACAGAATCCATTCCTCTTCCTTCATCTATTCTTGTGAGTTCCACACCATCTGATTTGTCAATGTAGATTGAACAGCAAGCCCCAAAGTTCTTATAGATATATCATCGCCGCCAGCGACCAAGTATGCCTCCTTCAATCGACTCTGTTCCAACTCCAACGTCTACAAATCCTACTCACTCTGACCTCCTATAACTCTACGCAAAAGTAGTTGGTCCACTACAATCCATTTTATCTTTACTTTTGTTACCTACGACAGACTTTACCCTTGTTTTCGTCATTTTACTTTGTCTCTTTCTGTAAAGTCTATTCCAAATCACTACCAAGAAGCTCTTCTTCTACCTCATTCGAAAACTACCATGGAAAAAGAAATGCAAGCTTTGACTTCTTGAGTTACATGGAAACTTACGACTCGTCCTAAAGGAATAAGGATAGTCGATTATAGGTGGGTCATTACAGTAAAACACAAAGTAGATGGTTTAGTTGAAAGATACAAAGCATGTTTGGTGATACGGGATTTTACACAAACTTTCAGTTACTGTTAATCATTCATGATCTTTTTATTAATTAGACATGGTTTACATGGAGTAACTTCTTGAGTTTTGTTGTTCAGGAGGAGAACTATGTTTATTTACTTAAAAAGGCGATATATGAACTCAAACAAAGCCTAACAACGTGGTTTCAGAAATTTAGCAAAGTTGTGCTGGACAATGGATTTAAACAGTGTACAGTTGATTACTCTGTGTCCATCAAGTCAGGTACTGCTACCCATGTATTCCTAGCAGTTTATGTAGATGACATCTTAATAGACACTGATACTATAGGATAAAGACAAAGGAGTATTTGTCAAACACTTTATCACTAAGAACATAGACAAACTAAAGTATTTTCTTAACATTGAGTTTACATACGACAAAGACAAGATGATTCTGACTTAGAAAAAATATGTTCTAGATTTACTATGAGAGACAAACTTTTGATATGCAAGCAAGAAAATACATCGATAAAGCAAAGTCCTTTTTGGGATAATACATCGAAATAGGTACAAATGTCTGATAGGAAAACTGATCTATTTGATCGTCACTTGTCTAGATATTTCAGTTGTAGTAGGACTACTAGGTTAGTTTATGCATGAACTTAAATAGATACATTGACAGAGAGCTCTACGTGTACTTGCCTACATCAAGAATTCACCTGAGAAAGGCTTGATTTAGAACAAACATGGGCATTTACAGATTGAGACCTTGACTATATAGGTGATCAGGAAGATAAGAAATCAACATTAAGTTATTGCACCTATGTAGTTGGTAACTTAGTCATCTAGAGAAACAAGAAACAGAATGTTGTCATAATCTAATATAGAAGTAGAATACAGAACCATAGCTCAGACAGGTTGTGAAATGATGTGGCTACAATCTTTACTAATGGAGTTCAGAGTTCAAGTTGATCATCTGATGACTATCTACCATGATAACCAAGTTGCGATATTTAATGCTAATAATTCAACCTTTCACAAGAGAATCAAACATATAGAGGTAGATTGTCATTACATTAAAGACATGATGTTATATGGTCATATCAGTACTCCTTACACTTGATCTTTCGAGCAACTAATGGATATATTCAATAAGGAGCTTAATGTTGGGATTTTTGATTATTTATGTAATAAGTTAGGCATGTTAGATAGAAAAGGAGTGTGAGTACTTATTAGAGTCTTAGTGGGTTAATAGATCCTTGTGTTATATGAATCTTTTATACTAGTATTCCACTGTATATGTGTAATCCCTTTCTTCTTAATGTAATAGACTCATTTTCTCAATAACAATAATAATATATTTTTGAATGTACATTGGTTCAAGGTGCATATGTTTTGCACATTGTATAGTATAAGGTCCAATTTCAGACCACTACCAGGGAAAACCCATATTTTGGAAGAAACTCAAAACATAGCAAATTTATACTAAAAAATAAAAATGACAAACTAGTTAGTGGTGAAATTCTTATAGAAGGCATTGTTGGTGCAACTTCTAGAAAATAAGGATTCCTGCAAAATCTCAGCTCTCATAAAAAGTTTCAAACAGGTCTAAGGTAGCGTTTGGTATTGCTTCTTTGTTTTTGGTGTTTTCTGAAAAGCTAGCTTATAGGTTTTTTTTTTTCCGTTGGCATCTTATGAGATACTTGTTGGAATCATGTTTGGTTGCATTATTAATAAGCACTTATTGGGTGTGTAAAAAGACCAAGATGACCTTCACATTAAAAAAAACAATTTCTGCACAAGGTCTTTCTTCTATAAAGTACTATAACACTTTCCTCTATATAGTAATATGTGGTAAATTGTAAAATCTTGGCATGGTTAGAGGTGAATATTTCTGTCTGCAGTGTAAAATAGAACCGGACCCAAAATAAGAAGAACAGGGAGAGTAACAGCAGCAAGGCGGAGGACAACTAATTTCTCACAGATTGAAGCAACAACACTGGTGAAGAACAAGGAGGATGCCGCTGGGAAATGAAGCGGTGGAGGGAGTGGGAGTGACAGACGGGTAGAAGCAATGGAGGGATGGTAGCAACATGAATGACAAAATTTGTGATTTTTTAGGGTTTTGTTATTGGTGGCAATTTTTGCAATTATAGTGAGTTTTTTTTTGTAACATCAGGTTTCCAATGAGGGCAATTTGGGAAACATGAGACAACAAATATAGGTGTTTCTTCAAAAGCAGTGGTTCCTAGCATTTTTTATTTGGGTGTTTTCTTCATAAAAACCCAAACACAACTTTTTTCAATAAGCTGGCATTTCTGGAAGGGTTTGGTTCAACTCTTTTGGTGTTTGGACATTTTTGAGAAAAGTTGGGCTTAATAAGCATTATCAAATGCTACTTAAGTTGTTCAAACAGTTACGGGTTAGTTGTTTGTGAATGAAGGCATAATATACATGAAAGGATAGCCATCACGCAGAAGCTTTTGATATCTTCAATGGGTTAACATAAAAAGGAAATTTTGGATCCATAGAGCTAATGTAGAATAGATGACATGAATTTCTATACCTTAGCAACTTAGAGATTTTTATGGAGCACCTATACAAAATAGCTCAATACTATAATCTAAATAGAATTACGCAACTACCAAACACCAACAAGCATAATCAAGGTGAAACTATTGAGTTGGGTAACAATATAAATTTAATTAAAGAAATGAATGCAGTCAGAAAAAAATAGAAATAACAGATGATAATTTCAAATAGTTTGATATTTATGAAGACTTCTGAGTGCACAAATGGGAAGATAAAGTGACTAAGTTTGCGTTGGAAACAACATAAGAAAAACTAAATACACGAATGAAAGTCCCAAGAGAAAATTAAAACAAAGAATCTAATATCACAAAAATTAATACTAAGTACATGGGAAAAAAAGGATGTTACTAACAAAATGGCCACATATTTCATATGCACAAACCATGAATTAGTTCCTAAACAAGCAAAAACCATAATCCAATTTTCCCCTTTCAAACAAAGTCATAGTTGAAGGATAAATCTTCTGGATGCATGCATGAAGAAAAGAATACCTGACAGGATATTTCTGGCTGAGAGGTGTACCCATTGACCTAGTGTTAGACAAATAACATAGCAATAACTTCAGTAATCAATACTATGAAAACCATGCATCATAATTAAGTGTAAACATCTTACTAGAATGTTTGTGTTTCCTGATTCATATTCAAATTCAAGCTTCTCATCGTCACTTTGAGCATAAATTGACTGCAAAGTGAATCGTGTAACAGGGATCCCATTGGGGCGTTGTTGTTCATCCATGATAATCTAGGGAAAGATTTAAGAACATTAAAGCATCCAGAAGACAAGAAGAACAACACCAAGAGAGAGAAATCAAGGGAATCTATAAAATGGGAACATATTACAAGGAACACTGTTAGCGAGATTTGGAGGAAATTTGATGTCCTGATTTCACTAGAAATTCTATGAATTCTATGGTTTATCACTTTATCTGCATACACCTATCATGCATGCATATGAAATATGAATACACCATATAAGTGTACACAGCATATATGCAGATACAACAATTCTCGTTAAAGTCTGATACAATATGAAAAACACATTTAACCGGTTAAAATGTAATCCAGTTACTTAAAAACTTGTGAATTAAGTAAAACACAAATAGAACAATGACATGACAGATTCGCATATAAAATTTGCTAATGGTTTCCTGGTATGAAATAAGGCACACACGAATGTATACTATTTTAAAAAGCAACAGTTTTATAACTTAAGGTGCTAATGAAGTGTCATTTGACTTTAGGTTTTTTAAGGTTTGAAGTAAGTACCACTTGACTTAAGGATTTATTGAGAGTATGATATGTGACATGGCATGTGACACTCTCTCATTATATAGAGAATTAAAAAATAACATATCATGAGACTTATGATTCCTTAATTATCACATAATTTGCAAAGGTCCACTAAGTTTAATGTAATTAATTGTATTCATACACAAATCATAAGAGAAAAATATAAATGTAAAATAATGATATAAAGTTTAAACATTTGACTTTCCATAAAAAATATCTCTATTTTCCTTTATCCCCATATTATTTACATTTTTTTCACTCTTATTTGACATTATTATTATTATTATTTAATTTTTATTTTTAATTGTGTAAAATACATTTTTAGTTTATTGTAAGGCATACTAAAAGCATAACATGTGACAAACTAAATTAACATCCAATGTAGCACAATGTCTTTTTATCATCCTTTATAAAGATTTAAATATAATATTTTATTTATTACTACATTTCATATTCATAAAGTTAAATATTGCCTAAAGTGTTGAACATTTGATATTCCTTAACATTTACCTACATTTTTCTTCATCCTTATATTATTTAGATTCAATTTTTCACTCTTTTTTTAACATCACTATTTTAAAGATTTATAATATAGCACAATATCCAATCAATCTTCTTTTATAAAGATTTGTCATATAATATGTTATTTATTACCATATCTCATGTTCATAAAGTTAAATATTACCTAAAGTGTTGAACATTTGATATTCCTTAACATTTACCTACATTTTTCTTCATCCTTATATTATTTAGATTCAATTTTTCACTCTTTTTTTAACATC
>JAMKQA010008500.1:0-15732 GCA_024699735.1 Posidonia australis | reverse complement strand
TTTAGTGTTTTAATGATATAGTGTTAATGTCTGTCAAGGTATCCTCCGGGCCATGGTGATGTGTTTCCTGCATTGGCAAACAGTGGCAAACTTGACACATTGCTATCTCAGGTTTGCATATTTGGCATTCTAGATGATGCAATCTTCTGGACTTGCGATGATTTAATCACGACAAAAAAAGTGTTCTCACTAGTTCTTCTCTTCCTTATTTTCAGGGAAAGGAGTATGTCTTCGTTGCAAACTCTGATAACTTGGGTGCCATTGTTGACTTGAGTATCCTTCCCTTAGTTTCTTTAGCAAATGATGTCTATGTGTTGGGATTGTAGGTTATTATGCTATCGTTAAACTTGTTCTCACCTGCTGGTGCACAGTCTTCCTTCTCACATGCCACTGTACTCTGTTCTCGATCTTGTTTCTACTCTTTTACAGATTTGAAAGAAATCTAGGAACTTTTTTGTCCTTGACTAAAGTTGCTAGAAATTCTTAGTCATTTGATCCAGAACCAGAACGAATACTGTATGGAGGTGACCCCAAAAACTTTGGCAGATGTCAAAGGTGGTACCCTAATATCATATGAAGGGAGGGTTCAGGTATGTCAGGGTGATAGCCACTTTTTTGCATCTCTTAGGAATACTAGTGTTTAAATGGACAATCACAACTTTCTTACTTCTGTTAGAAATGTGGACATGTCATTCAACAACGTAGTGTGTTTTACAGGACTTGTTCCTACTAAAAATATAGTTCTGCTTCAGTTAAGTTATTTAAAGCATTTTATATCTTCATTAAAAAAATTGTCCTTTCTAGCTAATCCAAACCTATTCTTAGGTAGCGTTTGGAAATGTATTTTTACATCAGTTTATTACATTAAACATTTATTGTCTAATAAGTGTCTCCAAACGAACTAGTTTATTGAACTTTTCCAAAAAAAATTAACTGTAGCTTTTTAGTTCATTTGAAATTCTTGAGGTAGCTTTTTTGAAAAGTTATGAATATTAATTATGTTTTTTCCAATAATATTATTAAAAGTTGATTTTAATTACAATATGAACTAAGACGACGACGGTGGTGGTGATGGTGGTCGACGACGGAAGTGGTGGTGGCCAACGATGGTAGTCGTGGCTGACAATAGTGGTGATGACTGACAACAATGGTGGTGGTCGGTGGTGGCGATAGTGGCTGACAACAGAAGTGACGGTGGCTGATGACAGTGGTGGTGGTCGATGACAATGGTGGTGGCCAACGACAACAGTGGTGATGATCGACGGTAACGGTTGGTGACGGTGGTGATAGTGGTCGACGACAGTGGTGGTGGTGGCTGACGGCGGCAGTAGTGGTGTTGGCCGACGACAATAGTGGTGACCGACTGCGGTAGTGGTAGTGGCCGACGACGGTGGTGGTGGTCGACAGTGGTAATGATGGTGGGTAATGGAAGTGATGGTGGCGGTGGCCGTCAGCTGTGGTGGTGGCTGGCTGCGGTTGTGGTGGTTAGGCAACAATGGTAGTGGTCAATAACGGTGGTAGTGGTAGTTGACAGTGGCGGTGGTGGTATTGGTGGACGGCGGCGATGGTGGTGTTGGTCGGCGACAGTGATGGTAGTAGTCGACGATGGTGGTGGTTGGAAGCCGCGGTAGTAGTCAACAGCAATAGTGGTGGTTGACATTAGCAGTGGTAGTGGTCGATGATGGTGATAGTGGTGGCTGACGGTAGCGATAATGATAGTTGGCAATGACAGTGGTGGTTGACGGTGGTGGTGTTGAGCCGATGGCAGCAGTGGTGACTAATGGTGATGGTGGTGGTCGATGGCGACGGCAGTGGTGGCTATTGGCAATGGACTGTAGCAACGAGTGAGCGACGATTGGCGACAATGGCGAGGACAATATAGTCCTTTGATTAACTCATAAGTGATTATTTGACATACAAACTAAACAAGTTTTTCATAAAAGCTACAAAAAATATAGCTTAACAAGTTATCTTTTCTCAATAAATTGCGTAAGAAAAAGTATTTCCAAACGCAACTTTAGATGAAATTTGTCTAGAAAGTCAAAGAAGTATTTTCCCTACTATATTAATGTGTCACACCCAATTTACCGCCTTTTTTTCTTTGCTACTTCATTTTATCTAATCCCCTGTGATCCTTTATGAGGATCTTGTAAACATATATATTAAACAATCCATAAGTACTTAGGTAAGCTTTCTTTCATTAGAACAACAATAGTTTCATTAAGTTTAGCTGTTGTGTAAATGGATTCCGTCTATTTGTTTAGGAGTACAATTTGACTAGAGAGGTTTCTGAGTCACTAGATGTTCACATTTTGCATTTATAATCAAGAGTATAAGTTATCGGGATGCCTGTGGTATTGCAGACCTCTTGCACGTGATAAATTTATAATCTGACATAGTTGTCGCTGGTATATGTTGATTTATGTACCTAACCTAGATATTATGTGCCAAGAAATCTTTGAATATGCATATTACTCTCTTCTCTTGCACATGAGTCTCAAATATTCCTGGAAAGCACACTTATCTTGTTTGGATAGTTGATTTATTTCAACTTGTTTGAGTATTCTAACAATGAGTTTGAGAATTTGTTCTTTAATCTGTTGTCCCACTATGAATATGAGCTATTCTCTAATGTCATTGGGAAACGTTGTCATTTATGAAGATGCCATCTTTTAATATCTTGATATGTAGATTAAAGAATGCTAACACATGAAAGGTTTGACCCTGTCTTGTTCTTTGACTAATAATAACAGCATATAAGCATTTGTTTGCTTTACAATCTCAAACAAATACTACTACAACTTGATCATTGTTAAATAATTTGCATGAAATGGATTGTGAATTTTTTGGTTTAAACATGCAGCTTCTGGAGATTGCACAAGTTCCTGATGAACATGTAAGTTGTTGGCAATCCATAATTTATTACTTTTCTTTTGGTTGGAAAGTATTGTCCTTTTTGTTCTTTCAGTAGGTTGGTTAGGATTGGATATGATCACCCTAGCATAGTCCAGTGAGACTCTGAATTTGGTTGTGGTTTCTTTCCACTTGACTAGTAGGCGATGGTTTCTCATCAGATAGAACTAAGAGCTTTCTCCCCTGTACTCAATGTTGAATTTTGGTTGGAAATGGTTCTGAGTTAGATAACCTTTGTTGCTGACTCTTGCTTAACAAGGGCAGTGATGTAATGGGAATTTTGCCAGACAATTTTTTGACTACCTCACATACAAAGATCACCTCAGTCTGGCAAAATTTGAACTTAACTGCTCAAATTCAAAGAAGCCCTTAATTTCTCTAAGGTTTTTCTTTTCCAATGGACCAATACTATTTGACTCATACATTGACTGCTTCTTTTTACCCTTTTTCTCAATCAGGTTGGTGAATTCAAATCTATAGAAAAATTCAAGATTTTCAATACCAACAACCTGTAAGTGAACTTCATACTCAAATCTTTCCTTCACCTGTGTCAAATCATCTTGTATGATGCTAATTGTTGTTATTTAATAGGTGGGTAAATCTGAAGGCCATCAAGCGCCTTGTTCAAGCTGATGCTCTTAAAATGGAGATCATTCCTAACCCTAAGGTAAGATGTTTACGTCAACAAGTAAATTTCTGTGTGATGTTAAAGTCAACTGGCAAGGTACTGATGAAATTACCTGACTATCCAGGAAGTTGATGGTACAAAGGTTCTTCAGCTAGAAACTGCAGCTGGAGCTGCAATTAGGGTAAACTATCCAGTGCTATATATCCTTACTGTATATTGTTTCAGCATTTTGTACACTTATAATTGTGGTTTTTCTTTTTATGTTGGCCAGTTTTTTGAAGATGCTATTGGCATTAATGTTCCTCGTTCTCGGTTCCTGCCTGTGAAAGCATCATCTGATTTGCTTCTTGTTCAGGTAATTAGATGCTGTTTGGTAAATTGTGTGTTGATGAGTTGACAATTCTTGTTCTCATTGAAACTTAATTCATGCAGTCTGACCTTTACACCTTAGTTGATGGCTTTGTAACCCGAAACAAGGCAAGAACTAATCCTGCAAATCCCTCTATTGAGCTGGGCCCTGAATTCAAAAAGGTAACCTCAGTGTCATCAGATGTTGTTGTTAAATTATGCTTATACAAGCTGCTGAAAATTTTCTTTCATAATTCCAGGTTGCCAACTTCCTTGCTCGCTTCAAGTCCATTCCCAGCATTATTGAACTTGATAGCTTAAAGGTTTCGGGTGATGTGTGGTTTGGCTCTGGCGTAGTACTGAAGGTATCATTACTTGTGGTTCATAGTATTCCTTTTCTTTAATATCTTGTATATATAAATGCCAAACTCTGGTAGTGCTTAGAAGGTATAATGTTGATAAGTCTCTAGTTCATGAAATAAACAATAGATTATTTTTAGAAACTCTCAATATATTTCCATATCCATATCGATAATTCTCAATTTTGAGAAGAGTGGAGAGGGATGCCACATGGCAACATCCATCATTTGTCCTTCATTTTTCCGATGCCATAAGACCATGAGTGCAGTTATTATCATAATCAACCAACCATTACAACTCAGAAACTAACCCTTAATTCTCTGCACATCTTTGGGACCCACATGTATTGTTTTCTTTATGCTTCATTTATTTTTTCCATCACATGAAGGTTATATGGAAATTATTATCAGCTTGCACTTAAATATCAAGGAATCTAGAATTATGTTTTGACACTTTCTTGTATGATCAAATTTTATGTGCAAAAGATGGGATAGTTGGCAAAATCAGGGAGGACAAGTTACTTAAATTTGATAGATTCTCTTTTGTGTCCCACAGGGTACGGTTAAAATTACTGCAAAATCAGGGGTGAAGTTGGAAATTCCTGATGGAGTCGAGCTTGAGAACAAGGTGGCTTTCATATTGCATTTAACTCTCTATTGATAACTCTAGTATATACCTTAAAATTCTTAACTTTTTTGACTTCTGGTGGTTTTAGGAGATCAATGGTCCTGAGGACATCTGAGCTGAGAAAGTTCAGTTTTTTGCGTTGGTGATTTTCCTCAGCATGTTCATAAGATGTTTTGTTGCTGTTCTTGAGATGTCAAGTCCTATATGTTGTTGGATTTGTTTTTTGCCCAAAAAAAGGTGATGTAGACCTTACGTACTACTTTTGAAATGATAATAATCTGGCCCGGATATTGACGGTCGAGCTCAGTGATACTCCATCACTGGGCACCGTACAGGCATATATCGGGGTATAAATATAATGAAGCCCAGGTGCTGATCCTTTTTAGTTAAAATGGAGACCGTTTCTTGTCAAAACAGGCAGGGCACGGTGCGCATATAGTAAGTATCATGAGAAGAATTATATCTTTGCGATCTTACTACAATAACCAAAATCTGAATTGATGCGTAAAATTTAGCCCAATTGTTGAACAAATCGACGAGTAGCATTGCGAGTAACAAGGCAATGTTGAGCAACAAAGACCTCATACTACAAATTAGATAAAGCCTTGTACCATGTCATGCTTTCTGCTTCACTTGGAAATCTAACTCCAGTGCTAGAAGACAGGTTCAGTACCATCAGTTTTGTTCTTTGTTCCAGCTCAAGTTCAAGGCGTCGTTTATTGAGCCAGAGTCAACCTCTTCTAGTTATCTCTATATTGATTGATTCCGGACATCGAGAAGAGGTACTTAAATGATAAATTAGAGAGGAAGATTTCCTCCATAGGTGAGACAATAATATTCCTATAAGTAGGCGTTGAATATTGAAGGCATGATTCGACAAATTAGGGGGCAAGTGTAGGAAGAGGGGGGAGCGATGATCAAAGATGGTACGTTCTCTCAAGTAATGGAGAGATCAAAAGTGAACGGAAGGGGTTGGGACATACATTTGTAAAGAATGAGTTGTGATTGCTCTTTATCTCTTTTGTACAACTTGTTTGTTATCAAAATCCTTCACTGAATTGTAGTTTTTTCATAGGAGTTCGGAAGCGTCGTTGATCAAGATTGTAGCACCATTAACGTGAAACACCAAATTGTCGCTGTGGAAGAAAAAAAATCGGCGATGAAAGCAACGAACACGATGGAGGAGAAGATAAAGTTGATAAACGATAAGTTAGAAGCCTTGGATGCTAAAGTTGATTATGCATGCACCTTAATAGAGAAGTCAAAATTCAGACAACATGTTGGGACCTATTGTTGGATTGTTGTTGTTTCCGTGTTGTATTATGTGTTTAGCAAATGAAGTTTTTATTTGCTGCCTCTGCGTCGTTGGTGTGTTTGCACGGTGCAATTACGTTGTGTGTGACTCGATCGTGAGCTTCTACATTATCCAAACGTAACTTAACTCCATAGCAACACAAATAACTTGACGATTGACAAAAGCTAAATCATAATAAATCAAGCACTTCCACAACCAATTGTGACAGCCAGTTGAGAGTACATGATTACTAAGCGAAGACTCTTCTTGACATGGCCCAAAGCCATGAGAGAAGGAATGCGTCCAATGGTGTTACGTCGCATTGATCGTACTCCGGCACATCTCCCAACCATCTCTTCTAGAATTTCTCTGCCTTGCTCTAGCCATTCATCCCGCTTATCTGCCTTGTCCTTGCCATTAATATTATCCACAATCATAGCATTATATTCTTCTTTTTTTGAAATATCGAAGTGGTCAAACAGACCCGTGTCACTTACTTCTTAAATTAAAACCAGTCTAGCAATACACTCTGGCCCCACTTTGATCACTGAATTGTTCCTTTTTTGGGGGCCATCTCCATCAGTTTCCATGGACTTGGCACGCCTCCTTGCCCCTGTCTCCGTCGTAATTTGTGTCTGTGGCTTACGATCTCATGTTTTGGCTTTAATTTGATTCCATGGAAAAAAGTTTTTCATAGGGAAAAAAAGCTTTCATTTTAAGGTATTTGTTTACAAAAATTTTAAAAAAACATCATTCAAGTAATGTTAATGAAAGAATTTTCCATGGGAAAAAAAAATTCCATTTTATAATTTTTTGTAAACAATATGATTTTAAGAACTAGAATTCCCTAAGTGTTTATAGAAGAGACTGGGAAGTTACAAGATGGGTAAGTTTACAACATTAAAATAAGTTTTTTCGAAAGACTATATGTTACTTTCTTAAAGGACAAGTAACATACATATGAATCTATTGGTGATATATTTTCATGATTCAATGAAATCACTAATAGTTTACAATCTCTTAGCAAAAGTTATTTCTCAAGTAATTTAGTTAGGAAGGTTCTTAGATCTCTTACTTCGGATTGAGTGAAGAAAATTACCGCTATCAAGAAAGCTAAAGATCTCTCAACATATGTCCTAGAAAGTCTTATTAGAAATCTTACTTCTTATGAAATTCAAATGAAGGAGAAGGAACTTGAACATACTCTATTAAGTCAAATGATTCAAATGAAGAGAATTATCTTCTTCTCATTACTCACAAGTTCAAGAAATTCTTAAAGGAGGAAGATCTCAAAAGTAGTATAAAAGCTGAAACAAGGACCAAAGAGAAATAGAGAAAAAGAAGACTCTTCAAGCAACATGAGATGATTATGACTCTTCAACTGATGAAAAAATCTCATCTAATGGTGAAGTTGCTCACATATATTTCATAGCAAAATCTAGTGAGATATCATCTTTAGATAATGTTGACGATTTTTCTATGGATGAACTACTTGATGCATTTAATGATCTTTATTTGAAATATATATCTTTAAATGATAAATGTAAAATTTTAAACAAAAGCTTTTTTAATATATCTCTTGAAAAAATAAGGATTTCAAATGAAAATGATGAATTGAAAAATAAGAATAAAACATTCGAAATAGAAAATGATGTTTTGAAAAATGAATTGAACATCATGAAATGCAAAATTGATGCTTTAGAAAATGACATTAAATCATTGAAAATCAAAACTAAAAGTCTACTTAATAACGTTAATAAGTTTACAATTAAAAAAAACTCTTAATATGAGGAAGTATAGAAGTGAAAATGTGCACAAAAGGATTATTTCATATGAAAATGGTATTGTTAGCGTTAAAAATAATTAAAAATATGAATTTGTTACTAAGAAAGTAGAAAATGGAAGATGGATTACCAAAGTAAAAAATAATTGGATCCCTAAGACTAACACATTTGCACTTAAAATAAAATGGATACCAAATCTTTACTTTCTTCAAGTGATATATATAGGTGTTTGAGGATACTTTGGAAGGAGAAGAAACATAAGACTATAATTCATTGACAGATGTTGATAATCTCATTATCTTTTCTATTGAAAAAGTGTGTTTTATTTGCTTTAAGTTAAACATGATTCTTTATAAGTTTTTCATTGAAAATTGAATGCTTAAACATTTAGATAAAATATTACTCAATTCATTTATCATGAATTTACATGACATTTATTTATTTATTTTGCAAATTTATCTCAATTTTTCTTGAAACTATATGTTTATGATTTGACATAGATTTTGGTTTACCGAATTTCTTTGATCTATTGAATTTCTAGTAGTTGAATTTTTTGGTACATAACCATTTAAGATTTCCTTGCACAAAATTTGATCTTATATTTGAAAGTTAAATTCTCTATATCTTAACATCCACGGGTCATGCTCATTTGATTATCATCACATCTTGATTATATATTTGGCTGTTTATATGCTTTAAATATATACATGATTGGACCAAATAAAGAATCCTTATAAATTTCATATGTGATTGAACTTAATTGACATATCTTATCTTGTTAAGTTATGGGTTATAGTGCTTTATCTTTTTCAATCATGAATAGATTATGAATTAATGTTAATCTTTGTCACACTCTCTAGTTCTCTCTACTCAAGTCAAATATGGGGTTGAAAGTTTTACAAGTCTATATATTCTTACTCATAATGTTACTGAAATTAGTACCTGAAGTTTGTGTTTTTGCTTATGCTTACAAAGATACATCTTTTTACTATGATATGTATAGAATTTCATTAAATTATTATTTTTACCCATGCTTGATATTAAGGGAAGTATATTGAATATATTTTATTTCTATTATATGTATATTATTGAATTTCTTTTATTTCTATCATATGTTATATGGTTAAATGATTACTTTATGAAACGTGATTTTTGTAATTCTTATTGAATATCCTTTATCTATTGAAAATGCACTTACTTATATTACTTTATTCTTTGGATTGATGCCTTCTATTCTTTTTGCATATGACAAAAAAAGAGGAGAGGAATTGGGAGGTATTCCAGAGCTATTTGTTTAAGCTTATCATGTTATTTTGAATTAAGTGGATGGTTGAGTCATACTTGAGCATATTTGTATTTTAACTTGGATTATATCTTTTTGATATTCTTTTATGTACTCATATAGTTAGGGGAAGTATTGATGTTTTTATTGACTTATTTTATGCATGTTCCAAGGAAGAGTCATTTCCATAATTTTGAAATATTTGTAATTTTATTATCATCAAGAAAGGAGAGATTGTTGACTAAATTAACTTCATCTCGATATTGATGATAACAAAATATATTTGTATGCTAATCCTTTTTAATATGTTGAGGAAGAATTCATATGAACTTTGGAAAAAGAAAAAAGCGAAATTAGCTAGAAGAAATCAATGTAGCAAATTCAAGACCACTTAAGTCATTCTTAAGCCAAATCATTTGAAGATTGGAGATCAAATTCTTATTATAATTGTACTTCATGTAAATATAATTTGTTATATTCTAGAACTTGTAATAATCTCCCAAATATCTTATAGAACCTTAGGAAAATAGTCAAAGCTCTAAAACAAATCATTCATTAATTACACCTCGTAATTGGACTTTATAGGGCATTTCGGCATACCAAATTTATTTTAGTATACCGAAAACTAGGCTTACAGCGGTTCACAATCGAGAATCAATTCGACATACTGAAATATTTTTGATCTACCGAATTGCTCGACTATTGTGAACAACTATGAGTCATTTGGTAGACCAAATCATTTTCGACATACAAAATGACTATCCATCGAGAGGCACAAATTAACCGTTGGACACACACTTCCCACTCACATTTCTTATGTATCGATATCCTCTCCTGACACAAAAGACAACCCTTCTCTTCAAAACCTGCCTCCTGAGAGTTGTTTTCAAGCCTTTCCCATCATATGTCTTCGAGTTTAGCAAAAGAATCCAAATTCTATTTCCATCCTAATCTTACGCAATTGTTCACTTGATAAAGATAAAAAGAGTTAGAGTTGTAGTCTTCTTTTTCTTCAAGTGTAAAAATTTCTACAGTTGTGAGAAGGAAAGGCCATAGTTTTTGTGAAGTTTTGGCGATAATTTTATCAAGGAGTGTAGTGGTAGAATCTTGGTCCAAAATAAAAATTGGATAGAAAAATTCTTGAAAGAATCTCAAGGAATGAACAAGGCCATGGAGGCTGACCCATTATAAGTTTCTTGTATGCTCAATTTTTTTCATCTCCTTCTTTACATGTTTATATTTTAATATTCAACTTCATTTACATGAGTTATTTGCTTGCATTTATGAAATAAGTTTTAATTTACGTTTTTATCTTTAAATTCTCTATTCACCCCCTCTAAAGAAGCCTAAAGTCTTGACACATATAATCGTAGACCACTAAACCACATACTAATGACTTTATCAGTAATGATTCTGCACTTGAGCTTGTGCAATGCATGTCGAGAATGAAGATGGAATGATAATAAAAAAAATGGAAGCTTGATTGAATAAAGGCAGATAGAAATTATCCACTAAGGAAATGGATTTACATCAATGATAACCGATGACATTAAATATTAGGAAAAAGAGGAAATATGGGATAAGTGGAATTTTTCTATTTGTTATTTAAGATCTGTTTGGTAGGACTTATGAAAAAAGTTAGTTTTTGACTTATTCACTCGAAGTTAACTTTTGACATAAATTATAGAAACCAACTACGACAAGAGATGTAAAAGCTAATTTGACAAAATAAAGACTCATTCTAAAATCTAGTTTACCCATTTATTTTAAAAGACAAAAATGTCCATACTTGTTTGGCCTAGGTTAACTACTCTGACGCCCACCTCAACATCACCAGTTGTCCTCTAATCTCCATGAAATCTCCGTGATGGTGCTCTGCTCGCGTTGGAGAGTTTGTGTGGTAGAGGCTTGCGGTTGTGGTGGTTTCCCCCTTTGTCCGGCGTGGTGGAGATTCTAGCCGCGATGGTCTAGGTATCTGGGAGCTTGTTGCGTGGTATACCAGGGAGCATGCTATGTGGTAACGGATGCTGCTTGCGGTTGAGGCTCTTCAACGATAGTTCTGGTGCATGCAGGGTAGCTCCTGTGGTGAGCTGTAGGCCTCTTTCTAGTCTAATGGCGGTGGCTTGCCTGATTGTGGTGGTACTTTGTGGGTGGTGGTACTCTTGTAGAGGAGGATTCTCACAATGGGTATCTAGATCTTCCGTGCCGATATGAACTAGCACTATGTGTTTATATTTTCTCAAATACGTTCAATTGATGACATTCAGCATGCTATGTGTTTTATTCAGTTCATAGAAAGGCTGACGATATGAACTAGCACTCAGTCTGCTTGCATGTTATTGCTGATTGTATACGCGGGTATGGCTGTTCACGAGTTGCTAAATGAATCGTATGCTAAGGTTTCTAGTTCATTCTTGATTGGATGATCTATGCTAAATTCTTCTGCTATTGTTTCTCAGTGTAGGCATCATCCTAGCATCATGGTTTTTGACCCTTGGGTATGATCTCCTAGTAGTTTCACTTACCCTGCATTTGGTTCTAAGGTGATAAGATCTATTTTAATTTTTTTATCATTCCTTCTAGGGTTGAGAATGCAGAGGTTCCATGTCTGGATTTGGTCTCAATTGCAGTTTTTAGAGCAACAAGGGGCATCTTGCTCCAGAAGTCTCCTTCCAGCATACCTCCATCTGCTTTCAGTAAATGTTGTCGTAATACCTTCATCTTACTTTCGTTTTTATTGATTTGGCTTTAACTTAGTACTATTGATTTGGCCAAATTGCGACTCTTGAGGATGTCTAATCTGGTCTGTACCATGGTCCTCTAATCTGCCGTAGAGAAGCATGACGAAAAATAGACAATTGTGAACTAAATTGCATGTGAAATGATAGAGAAAACCGCTGCTCTACGGTAGGAGAAGTAGCCAGTCAATAATCAAGGAAAAGATTACTGTAAGCAAACAAACGGAAAACTAAAAGAAAAGAGAGTAAAAAAAAAAATGCAGAGAAGCTTGTAAAAGATGTATACTGGGGAAAATGAAAATAGAAAAACTAGGAGGAGGAGGAGGAGGAGGAGGAGGAGAGATATATGCGAAGAAACTTATACAATATCAAAAATGGATAAAATGAAAATAATTTATTCAATTGATCAGAACAAATGATTACGACTTATATAGTGAGTATAGTAAGAATACTAGCTGTCTGATCGTTTAAAAAAAGAAAATAAAAATGAATAGTAGCTGTCAGTCATGGTAATTGAAAAATAGCTCCTTGACATCCTAATACGCGTTGAATGGTTATTAATATTATTAATCCTTGACTTCTCGCACCTTGAAGGCAACTTCTCTCGGCCTTCCATCACCCACTACGTACGTATCCGTTGACATTGTTACATGGAATTATCCCCAGTACTCCTTAAATAGTACACCTCCCAATCCCATTCGGCCATTCCATTCCTCCCCATTAATTGCACCAGTACTCGTTAATCTTGACAGATCGGTAAACACCGAGAGAGAAAAATAATGGGGAGAGTGAAGCAGCAGCATCAACAAGATGGACCCAGCGAACAAGAACAAGAACAAGAGCCAACGCAGCTCCACCACTTCTCACATATCCACCCATTGCAACGCCTAGTACTGCTCCAGCAACCAAGCCCGTTCTTTCCAGGCAACACCACCTGCGACGGTTGCACTCTCCCCTGCGCAGGCACAACCTACGCATGCGTCCCATGCAACTACGCGCTACACAAGTCATGCGCGCAGGCGCCGCGAGCGATGCAGCACCCAGCTCACCCCACCCCTGGCCACACCCTCGCCCTCTCGATCACGCCCAGCTACGCCGGCGGCACCTTCTGCTGCGACGCTTGCGGGAAACAAGGCAGGAGCTTCTCCTTCCACTGCGCCCGGTGCGACTTCGACCTCCACGTCCCATGCGCAAATCTTGCTCGGGAGGTTCGGCACTGGTCACACCCTCACCCGCTGGCTCTCACCTTCCGGCCTCACAACGGCCCTTCGCAGCCTTTTCAGTGCGACGTGTGTCGTAAGACATCGGGGGAGGCGAAGTGGCTTTACCGGTGTGACCCCTGTGGGTTTGACGTCCATCTGGAGTGCGCCAACGACTACGCTACTCTTCTTCCCCAACAGCAACAACAGAACCCGTACCTTGCGATGATGGTGGAACGCAACCGTCAAACCCGTCAAGAGATGCAAGCCATGACGGAGTTGTTGAGGGCACAAAATGAGATGCAGGCCCGGGCAATGAGTGAGACGATGCAGTTCCTCCAGCAGAGTCAGACTGCCTTTCCTTTTCAAGGCGGGGTTAGTAATCCTGTGAATCCCACCGCAAACAATGGCGGGGCAGATGTGATGGAGGCCTTGACGCAGAATTTGGCTGGTGTGAACTTAAACAACGCCGGTGCTGCTGTTGGTGGTGGTGGAAATCCTCTGAATGCTTTCTTGGCACAGATGGGAAATGGGGGTGCGCTTGGTGGAGATCCTGTGAGTGCAACACTGGGACAGATGGCTAACGGTGGCGTTGGTGGTGGGGATGCTCTGAGGGACGTGTTAGGACAGATGGGTGGGGGTGGCTTTGATTTCAGTGGGATTGGAGGTTTGTTCTTTTGATCTACTTGGGGGGTTGGAATATGCTCTCTTTCTTTGATATTTTGTTGCAAAATAATAATATTGTGGTTTTATAAGTAATTTTACCAAATCATGTGTTGCCATCGGATACAAAAATGTGGCTAATTACAATGAAAACACCAATAATATATAAAACATGATCTATGCATAAATAAAATTTTCTAAGAGTATGGAGATGTAACGTCTTAATTTTTACAATAATTTAAAACAAATTAAATTACAAGAATTTAAAGCTCAACATTAATATCTAAACAACCAGAAATCTATGTGTGTGGCTACAAAACTTGCAAAATCCACCTGTTTGCCTGCACCTACAATCTAAAAACCACAGAGAAATAAGTGTAGATGACAAAAGTCACCCAACACGTATCCCACAAAACAGCAAAAAACAAAATTATAGCAGCTTTTCCTTTAAAACCATTTCACAATCATTTTCTCCAAATCCACCAAAAACCAACAACTCAGGCCTAACAAGTCGAAAACCATGAAATAAAGTTCTACGAAGTTCAAACCACAAGAAACACGGCCTACACCGGTCAAACAAAATTGGAAAAGGCTCTACCAGTCCAAAACCACATGCGATGCCCAAAATAGCCAAAACCATACACAATAAGTCAGGAAACGCGACACTGGGCAACTAACTTTAGACATAAGCAACCACAAAGGTGCACTGCATTGCTACTGTGTGGTACTATCCTGTGCAGAAGCGATACCATCCCACGATTCTCCTACATGGAGAACCCTCACAAAGCTAATCCCTCTTGAGAAGGCAGTCCTATCTCTCAGGACACTACCAGCTATGAAGCACATGTCCCATCCACACTGGCCACTACAAGAAACGCCTCCTCACGGCGTCCTCCATACGATACTTAGGAGGGAGTCTTGTACCTCTACACTCAAGCCTCAGTGCTCACGACGACAGTAAGAGTATCACAACTCTCTGTCATGTCACAAAACACCTCAATCCGTGGACCACAACCCGAGCCTTGAAATGACAATCAAGGAGTCTTATACCTCCAAGACCCGATGAATCTCCATCTCAGGTATCTCGACCCCCTACCTCAACCTAGGTAATGCACCTAACCATTTGGAAAGTGTCGTTACACCCCCTGGTCCAGACAGCACGGCCCACGGTCTCTTAGCCCGCATACAGAAAATTAGGAAAAACCATTTCCAAAATGGACCAACACATTCTTTTGAAATACATTTTTCAAAACCATTTATATCTCCAAAAAAACACATACAAGACCTCGACGAAAAATCCACAAACTCGTAAAGCAAGTTCCCAAACACATGAGCAAGTCACCACTACGTCAAAACACGTTTCAAAGTAGTCAAAACCAGCATATAATACGGATCTATATACTCAAAAGGTCTCGGAAAACACCTCAAAATTCCTTGGCCAACCTACGCATGTCAACAGTGCATACAGTCTGTGCCTCAAGTTTTCTGTCAGAATTCAGACAGAGCCCTAAACCAAAAAAACCAGAAAAATCTCCCAACTAGGAGTAAGGGGAGGACCTACCAAACAAATATCATAAAATTCACATAAAACATAAGTTGTAGACCCTCGAGTCTCCTCTAAAACCCTATAAACAAAACAAAAATCCATTCACTATAGCTCAAGACATAAATTTGCAAAGGCAGAAAGGTCTAGAATGAACCCAAAACCAACTCAAGCCATTAAATGCCATAAATGCCACATTAATTTACAATAAATCCAAAACATTAAATTTAACATAGATTAGATGCATCGTAGGCATTTCTATCATTTTTCATGCATTCTACACATTGGATTAGAGGTACGCACCTTATATGCGACCTCCGGCAACTCAAATCTGGTCTCTAGCCAACTCCGAC
>JAMKQA010008499.1:0-12988 GCA_024699735.1 Posidonia australis | reverse complement strand
AGTGGAGTGTGGACAATACATTGAGAGAATTTTCAAATTTCAAATACGCAAAGCTTCATCCTAGCATATATGTCCATCAATACATACCTTGGGCATTGGGCAACCTGGCAAGTGGCAACCATGAACCATCAATGCAGGTCCGTCTCTGTGCAGTGGAGTGTGGACTCCTGTGACAGTCCGGTCTTTGTGCGGTTGTGCCCCAGGGCCAGGAGTCCTGTCTCGTGCTCCGATGGCGGGCTGGCGGCCTGGCGGGTGCTGTGTGCAACGCCAGTGGTGCTCGACTGCTCGTCGTGCTCCAGTGCTCGGTGCTTGGTGCAGTCTGGATGGCAGACGCAGGGGCGGATACAAGTGGGGCAGACGTCCGGTGGGAAGCAGTCGGCTGGCCGCTGGAAGCCTGGCGCCCTGGCTGGTGCAGCGGTCGGACGAAGAGGTTAGAGGATGAGAGGAGAGGGCGGCGTCGATTCTTAGTTTTTGGGTAGAAGAGAAGAGAAGACGAAGAGGCTAGAGGTTCGCGTGGGGGAGGGAAGGAGAAAACGTGTTTTCAACATTTGATGGGGGCAATTTACAAACTCATATACACAGTATAAGGAAATTTTTCTTAAGCCCAGTGGGGGCAATGCCCCCACTGGCCCCCACTTGTATTCGCCCCTGACAGTAGGTGGAGAATGTACTCGATTCACGTTTACATGTCAATTACATCTTAGTTGTCTGTTGATTTAAGTAGTACAACAATTAACGTAAAGGGATGCAGAGTCATCATAGATTCGTCACAAGCATTAGAATCAATATAGGGAAGAATGAAAAGAGAGGGCGAGAGAGAAAGTATTGAAAAAAAAATCGTCCTTTCCTCCCACTACACCATCTATAAGCGACCCCTATGACCAACGATGATTGCGATTTCCATGCAATTTGATGACTAACAACAGTTAGATCGTAATTAATTGAGATAAGATCTCGATTAACCTTAATTAGTTATTGTAAATTTGTGTAAAAAGTATCTAGAGACCATTCCCTTAAGCTTGAAGTTCGAGCTCAACCTGACCCAACCTACGTGCACATGTATGGTTGTCTATGTCTTGTCCAAGCTCTTGTAAACAATTGTTTTAAAGTTTCTAGGATATAGACTTATCTAAGTTTTTGCAATTCATCAATGTAGGGCTAAAGACCCACACTCATGTACAAAATTACCTTTCAAAAGATTTCCTCTCTTCGATTTACACCATTGAACTTATTACTAGATATTTAATCTTTATCAATAAAGACAATATAATAGATTTATTATGAACATTATTTAATCACATATCATAGATCTAATTAAGTCCAACTTAAATCTGATTAATTAAATATTTAACAGTTTCAAGGTACAAAACAATGTTGTATACAACTTACATTTGTAGGGTCCAGCTGTAGTTCAACGAGAGTGTGACTCACATCTGGAAAGCATCAATTGGAATAGTGATTTCTTATTTATCGCATACTTGCATCCTTGACTATGGAGATAAGCAGTGCAAGCAGACAATCAGAAACTTCAAGATGCACTACGAGCTGATAATCGTCGATAGCAGAAACTTCAAGATCAGCCTCCATGCGAAAATAGTAAATTAAAAGTAAATGCACCCAATCCTTTCGTCAAAATATCCGGTGCAAAGTGTACAACACATAGGAAAAACCCTGTGGGCTCAAATTGTTCAGGGAAGTCAAAAGTTGGGCTTAAAAGCCCAGTGATTCTATAATTGACTGAACGATTGGTCCAGCAGAATTTTGAGCTGGATAGCATCAAACTAGGGTAACATTTGTGGAACCGAACGGTTGAGATCAAAATGTTCCCGTCCCAAAAATGAACAGACTGCACTCGAATCTTTCACACACCTCTCTAGTCCTCCTCCGACCATGTCTCCAATTCAATTCCTTACATTTCTCCACCGTCCTAGACACAGAATTCCAGCTCCTGTCCACCAATCTAAGACTCAAGTCATTCTGCCACTCCAACCGCACAGATGACGCCCGTCTCCTGTTCGACCAAATGCTCATTCGAGATGAGTACTCCTGGAATACCATGATCACAGCCTACGTCAAATCCGGCCACCTCCCAGAAGCAACTCGTTTATTCAACTTATCCCCTCACCGCGACTCAACAACCATTTCTTGGTCTTTCCTCATTGCGGCGCACGCACGGCACGGACTTGGCCACGAAGCGCTTGAACTCTTCCGCTGGATGGTAAAGGAAGGCCCAAAGCCTGACCGATACACTCTTGGCAGTGCCTTGCGTGCCTGCTCTGCCCACCACTATCCTATGGCCGGAAGACAAATCCACGCACTTGCCGTTAAGTCACTTTTCGGCAACAATGGTTTCGTCGTTGCTGGCCTTGTCGACATGTACGCCAAGTGCGGGCAGGTGAAGGAGGCGTCCCATCTCTTTGCAGCCGTTCCACCGAATGACCGGCAGAACCACGTGCTGTGGGCAGCCATGATCACAGGCCACGCCCAGAATAATGACACTAGTAGTGCACTACGTTTGTTCAAGTCCATGCGGTCAGAAGGTATGGCCCCGAATCAATTCGTACTTCCAAGCGTTCTGTGCGCGTGCGCTGCAGAATTGGCTCCTGGACTCGGGGCCCAAGTGCATGGTTTCGTGGTTCAATCCGGGTTCAGTACCAATGACTTCGTGCAATGCGCGCTTGTGGATATGTACTCCAAGTGCGGAGATCCATTCACTGCTACCAAAATCCTGTACCAAATGGATACCGAAGACGTGGTTGCCTGGAACTCCTTGCTAGTGGGCTGCGTCCGAAATGGGCATGGATTTGAAGCCATGTCAGTGTTCACCAACATGCACCGCAGAGGTCTGGACATGGACGAGTTCACGTACCCCACTGTGCTCACCTGTGTGACTACTGCTGGCCTCGAGGAGGACGGGAGGTCCATCCACGGTCTGATAATAAAGACCGGCTATGACGAACGGCACCAGCACGTGAGCAACGCCCTGGTCGACATGTACGCGAAGTTTGGGAAATTAGACCACGCCTGTGGCATATTTGACAGTGTGGAAAAAAGGGACGTGGTAGCCTGGACATCGTTGATCACTGGGTGCGCTCGTCACGTTTCGTACGATACGGCACTCGAAGTGTTCCGTGAGATGCGGCTTAAAGGTGTTTACGCAGACGAGTTCTTGGTGGCTGCGGTTCTACGTTCCTGCGCTGGGCTCGCTGTTCTTGAACTGGGCCGACAAATCCACGCCATTAGTATCCATCGTGGGTTCGACTCGTTCGTCTCGGTGGCAAACTCGGCCTTATCCATGTACGCCAAGTGCGGGTGCGTCGATGACTCGCGTCGTGTCTTCGACTCGATGATAACGAAAGACGCAATCACCTGGACTGCCCTGATCGTCGGCTACGCCCAGAACGGGCGAGGCAAAGACTCTGTCCATGTCTACGACTCGATGACATCGTCCCGGATCAAACCCGATTACATCACGTTCATCGGGTTGCTGTTCGCATGCAGCCACGCGGGTCTTGTGGACGAGGGAAGGATGCATTTCGAGTCGATGGACAAGGACCATGGAGTCGCACCGGGACCTGAACACTACGCCTCCATGATCGACCTCCTTGGCCGAGCGGGGAGAATTCATGAAGCTTCAAAGATGGTGGAGAACATGACTACGCCACCGGACGCCACCGTGTGGAAGGCGCTACTAGCGGCGTGCAGAGTGCACAGGGACATCGGTCTCGCAGAGAAGGCGGCGGAGAAGCTGTTCGAGCTTGACCCTAGTGATGCCGTGCCTTACGTGCTACTTTCCAACATCTACCTCACGGCGAGACGGTGGGGTGATGTGGCAAGAGTGAGGAAGCTGATGAGGTCGAGAGGCATCAGCAAGGAGCCGGGTTGCAGCTGGATGGAGGTGGGGAAGGAGGTGCACGTCTTCCGGGCGGAGGACGTGGTGCACCCTAGAGCGGCGGAGGTGTACGCCATGGTCGAGGAGATGATGGGGAGGATCGAGGAGGTCGGGTACGTCGCTGATGATAATTGGGTTATGCATGACGAGGGGAAGAGGAGTTTGAAGTACCATAGTGAGAAGTTGGCTGTGGCGTTTGGATTGATTTGTGTGCCGAAAGAGGCGCCCATCAGGGTTTTTAAGAACCTCAGGGTCTGTGGTGATTGTCATAGTGCCATAAAGCTTGTGTCCAACGTGTTCGAGCGGAGGATTGCTTTGAGAGATTCCAATTGTTTCCATCATTTCAGCGAGGGACTCTGTTCTTGTGGAGACTACTGGTAGCAAGTACATATCTATTGCAAGGATGGTGCCTTGGATTTATTCACTTTAAGGTACCTTTTATATTTAATCAGTTTCAGTGTTGTTTAGCACAGCTTTTGGAAACATGTAAGCTTTAACATGTAAAGCTAAAAATAGTGAGAACTTGTTCACAGACCCGTAGTGAGCGTATGGATGGAGTAACGCCATTCCACGCAACATTCAATACAACCTGAAATGTAAACTAGATTAATAGCTACGTTTGACTCTGATAATCTTCAAATCAAGAAAATAACATACAAGCACTTTGATATGAAACACAGTGATATAAACTTGCTACAACAAAGAAACAATAGGGAACAAACTTCCCTAGATATTCATCTCAGCATGAACAACCACATCTAGACCTCAGTTTCCGACCTCTTCTTCCTATTCATTGCAATGGGCAGTAAATGGGCTCCAGCTGGATAGGAAAAAAAAATGCTCATTTGGATCGTCCGAGGTGCTTCTGCAGCCTGTACACCCAGTGAACCAGGTGGCCAGTTCTCGTGATTATTTTTTCGCATCATTTGGAGCCAGCCGCTGGATAAGCTCGGGGGAAGCACCTGCAAGCTCTATAAACGCACACAAGGATTACAAATAATTCATCTACAAATAGCATATAAGAAAAATAAGTTTACCTTCTGGTTTAAAGTCAAACAAAGGTGGTAGGGGGCGGCCATTGGGAAGAGGTGCCTCAGGGTATCTCAGTTCGTCAAAAAAGGGATGAGCACACGCATCCAACTGCGAAATAAGTGACCAAACTTTAAATAAACAAATTCGAAGGCAAATTGCGTAGTTGATGAACAAAAAAGCACAGCAGATCATCTTAGATATAGCAACTAGATAGGAAAGCATAACGCTGCACAGAAACTCATACAAATGAAACTTTAGATCCCAGTTATCCATGCTAAATCAATGAATGTCATACATGTTGACCAATTATCGCATAACATAATGAAAATAAATCCACAATGAGGAAAGGAAATCTGAAAGCAGATATGCAAGATACGATAATCCTAACAAGATTTCCCCATATTTTTTTTAGAAATAAGTTCAAGTAATAAATTGTGCAATCTACCGTTACTCAGAACTCATAATAGTACATTATTATGTGAGACACGACCCATTTGAAACCAATTCTAAAAGAATGATTCAACCAATGAATTTTATTTTGTAAGCCTCTACTGATTTTGATTTTGAAAGGTTTGAATCTGCAGGAATTGTGTCATACAAACATTAAGAAAAGTAAAACATTGTAAAACAAAAGATAATCTCCTTGATTTTCATTTTGCAGCATTCACTCCATATCTTGGGGGGGGAGGGGGTGTGTTTATGTGTGTTTTGTGGGTGTGGTGTGGTCAGTTCCCAAACGGGCCCTAAGTGGGTCTGGTTTCTACAAACTCCTTTGTTGGGAAAATATCAATTTTTATAGAGCAAATAATTCAAGTATAAGGGTGCTGATGATGATAGTATTTAGATAATTAGTTAGTTTATCTTACTATTTAGTTATAAGGTTAAGGTTAGTTATATCTTTTATTTAAATTTGTAATTGGTTATCTTATGTAAGGGAACTATATCCTAATGTCGGACAATTTTGATTATGATTTGAAAATTTGATCTTTGATATTCTTTAGTAGAGATTGAAGTCTCTGTCGTTTAGGAATCTAATCAATTTCCTTAAAGATCGGATTGAAGTCCATCTTTGGATTATAGTTCGATCTTCTCTTGTTGTCCCACAGGTCTGAAATGAGGGCTTCTCTCCCAACAGCTCAGAAGCCCTAGAAACGCTGATCCTGTGAGAAGCAGGTGTGGACCAGCTTCTCTCAGATGCAGGAAAATAGGAACTTCTCTTACCAATTACAGAAATGAGTACAGAAGGGGTTGGGATCAACTTCTCTATTTGGGAAAGGAGTACGCTACTTTTTAACCAGGAAATGGAAGTGGGAGAGGTGCAATGCAAAAGCATCCTAAGTCTTCTAAATACATGAATAAATCATAGTTGAAGGATAAATAGTATATATTCAAGTTTTACTACTGGGATGGACATGTGTGGCCAGTTTGGGTTGAGGGGTAATTCAGACTAGTAATCTTCATTAGCTGATGGTTTCAAAAGGAAATGATCCTTTATTTAGAGTGTAAACCCAAATGCCCAATCCAAATGAAAAAGATGATTGGTTTGCTTAATCTAGTTGAGACTTTTCCTACCATTTTGTCATTTTATGCTATGAAGTTTACAAATGCCACAGGGATAAGCTTAAAGTGGTACAGATAAATAGCTGAATGTGGCTGATATTCGAAAATAACACAAAGCAATATAACAATATGTAGAACATGTAGATGAAAGGAAAAAATAGGAAATTATTAATATTAACTGTGAATCGCTCATGTTTAATGATAGGTTGATAACTTTTACAAAACTATATATCATGAAGAAAATGAAGTGTTAAAAATGATAATGCAGCTGAGGTGTGGTCAAATACCAGGTTGTGAAAATGAAGATCTTATTCCACTTTCACACCTTTTATTATGGTAGACAGAATGCCAACAGCCTTGATTGGGCCATCATGATGATCTAATGGCAAGGACTACATTCGTTCATATGGATAACACATTGTATTATCTAAAGAAGGTCAATTTGGGGGTGGATTGGATTCGTTCGTTGTGACCATTAACTTGTAACCTACCAAAGTAAAATGGATGAAAAAAAATTCTAAAACCACAGGACCAATTGAATAAAAATCAAATAGAATCAACCCCATGACATCAATTTGACTGATTTAACAGGTTGTCCCAATCCACTGTGCATCAAAGAAATATTATACAAAGACATTATAATTTAAGTACCATATAATTTTCCAAAAAAAAGGGGAGGAATGATTCAACATGGTACTCAAGTTAAATCAAGTATAATATGTATGAAATAATATTGTGCACTGAATGACTTGTGGGGCTCCTTCCTACTCCAACTAAAACTTCTATCTATATGATCCTCATTTATTTTAAGTTGTACCTGCTCAAAGGAGTGGAAAGGGCACAATTATTTTATATTTTTACATCAAACATGATCTATTTTGTCCCTCCAACTACATCATGAATATCTATTTAAAAAATATAACTTACTGATGCAATTCATGGTTAAAAAAATGATTAAATCCATTGAAATATGTTTACAAAGTTATACAATACCAAAACATGTGAGCTAAGGATGCATAAGTGGTGGACCGGTTAATAATGAAATATTGACTATTGAACAAACAAAATACTAAGCAGTAGGCAGCAAAGCTGAGCCACTTTTGAACAAAAAAGAAGTCAGTAAATAAATTAACTTTACAACCTAGCAAGTATGGTCTCAAGAGTATGAATCCTCGGATTAAGATGTTAGCTTATTACTAGTGGGAGTTCATCACATACACTTTTAGATAGAAACTAACAGGTATTTAACACAGCAAGTTTGAGGGCAGAAATTCTCAGAATGTAAGATAATTCTTACAGGAGTGCAACGCAAATTTGGGGAATACTGAAGCAATCTTGATACAAGATCTACGGCCTCAGGAGGCATCTTCTTACTGAAGAGCTGTAATTACACAAAGAAAGAATTAAAAATACTGATATTACAGATAACAAGAAAGCTCATCAGCTTCATTTGTTTAGGACACAAATAGGTAATGTTTGACAACAACTGACCTTATGCCAAGGATGAGTCTTGATTTGAGGGAATTTAAATTCTGTGTAATTTGGATTCATGCACTTTATTTCCTCTCTAGTTGGGGTACCCAAAACCTAACAAGGCAGCAAATTTCAACCAGTAAGTTAAATTAAGCATAATTCCAAATACACAGAGACAATATGGTGGTCTATGAGTTTCACTGATACCACACCTTTATGATTTCCACAAGCTGGTCAACACCACTTTCACCAGGAAAAAGAGGCTGCAAAAAAGGTATAATTCATCAATTACATTAAAAACAGATGCGAATGTCAATAATAAATTAAAAACAAAACAACCCTGTGAAAATGAACAGAAATTACTGTCCAAGGTTCATTTTTACATGATTCCAAGTGACAACTTGTCAATCCAACCACAATGACCATGCAAACAATCAGACCATCATACCGAAACCTTAAGATGACAAAGATGTGGCATTGTAAGCTTTATATATATTATACAACACGAGCAAACTACCAATTCATCTAGGAAAAGAGCACTTATATATCAAGGCTCAAGCGGTATGAATTGTAACTTCATTGTTTATACTGTCAATGGTAGCCAAGCTCAAGGATTCAAACCTGTCCTAGTAATAGCTCAGCTAAGACACAACCAACAGACCACATATCAATAGCAGTTGTGTACTCAGTGGCTCCAAAAATCAGTTCAGGAGCCCTGTAGTACCGTGAACAAATGTATGATATGTTGGGCTCCCCAGGTATCTGAAATTAGGAAAATTGATTGTCAAATTTCACAAAACAAGTACAAAAAGTCCATATCCCAGATACGATCCAGCATTAATGCAGGGTAAAAAAAAAGTTAAAATGACATACCAGAACTTTGGCACTTCCAAAATCACAGAGCTTCAGTTGGTGAGTGTGAGAATCAACCTGCAACAACCACTTTCAAAGAGTCTCAAACTGTGAAGCATTGGTCCACATCATGATGTAAAATGTAAACTAGGGTTAGAGTGGTCAGAATTCCTCTCCATTATCAGCAATGCAACCTCTCTTGTAACTTGTAGATTTTAGGGACTAACGTCCCTGAAATCATAATTTCAAAACAATGAAACCAGCAATGCTAGCCAAACTATCTTTAGAGACTTGATAAAAAGAGCAAATTGTACTAACATAATTAATGAAATTGCCCCATCTTGTGATGTGACAGATCCCATTTCTTATCTTTTGTATGATGATGATTTGCTGCATATCTACAAGTCTGGTTCCATCACTATTTTTAGAATCAAAATTTGGAGTGTGTGATTCATGTGTTTAGAAATTAAAGTGAACTGCCAACTTCTGAGAGAGTTTAATGTGACCTATATGATGAGTTGATACAAGTATCTGATGATCCGCTGTATGTCTCATTTAGTAATACCTTTTCTTACTAAACAAGACCACAAATTCATGAAGGAAACCTGAAAGTTAAGAGATTGAATTAAAAGATAATAATGTGGCCTGTTTGTTGTCTACCATGACAGATTTTTCCTTGATTGAGTCAATGTAGTACTCCATGTAATGTGTTTAAGTGTTTTGACTGGGGAAAGCCACACATCCATGATAGACATAACTGAACAATTGGGACATATCAATTTCAGCAAGGTGCCGAGGGCTTCTTCAGCAATTTGCTGAAACATTCAGTACTTTCGCTGTTAACAAAACTTTACATACATTTTAATGAAAACATGAATATGAACAGTGTGGTCTTCCATTGAAAATTTCAGTTCCGAGTTCAAAGCATAAAATATTTTTTTCCCAATTTTTTAAAACTATAACTTTTTTTGAGTGGTAACTATAATTTATTTGTTAGCTTTGTTTATGGCTGCCTCTCCTAGATGAAAAGGAAGATTGAGTCAGAATTTATTACCAGTAGATTTTGTGGCTTTATGTCACGATGGCAAACACCAATAACACTGTGCATGTAAGCAAGTGCACGGCATATCTGTAGAATAAAAAACAGCAGCCTAAATATGAAAGGATGGAAAAACTTAGTTTACATGTGACAATCATGATATAATAAAACAACTTTACTTGTAACACTGGATATATATATTCAATACAATCACTAGTTACCTGATAGATATACAGTTTCACATAGATGAGTGGCATATGCTGGTTCATCCTGCTATAGTGCTTCGCAACGCGATACAGAGTCTCTGGGACATATTCTAATACAAGGTTCAGGTATAGCTGATCTTTGGTATTTGTTGAAAAGAAATAGTGCCTTAGTTGTACAACATTAGGGTGCTCAAGTAACTGCATGATTTGAAGCTCTCTATTCTTATATCTCTTATCTTGCAGGACTTTCTTTATAGCTACTGTTTCTCCATTTTCTAAGCATTTGGCCTGCAATAGAAAATGTCAAAGTTCGTGGTGATTAAAAACATAAAATAATATGAGACTTCGAAACATACCTGAAAAACAACACCAAATGAACCCGTCCCAACCACACGTTCTGCCATATATGAGACTGTCTGTAACCAAATAAATATATCAATTTAATCACAATCCTCCACCGAAACAAACAAAATATGATCATATTTACAAACCACATATATATAGCCAAAAAATTTAGACAAATTACAGAAATTTTATAGCAAATACAACTATTTGGCTATTCCTCAGCCTAGTAAGTTTTCAACCACATGAAGTCTTTTAATACTGCAATTTAAATAAAGATGGTGAACAATGAAATGTCATTACAGCTTTGTAAAAAGACCCTTGGATATGAAGATTAAAATTCCAAATGGGGAAAACACTGAGTTAAGAATAATATAAAGTGTACAAGAATGTCACTGGTGGTGGAATAACCTGTTTTGTCTGTCCATTTTGACCACCTATTGTCGTTGAAATTATCTGACCTGCCTCGGTACCATTACCATTTATCATTGCTGGTTCTGGAGCCTGGACAAACAAAATAATCAGCCTGATTAGTTTCCAAATAAACCAATAACAAATAATATGGAAATCTCTTGGTCTTTTAATTCAAATACAACGTAAAATGCCTTGTCATCATGGTTGGAAGGCTTGACATCTCTGATTTTCATCTCATGCAGTTCTTTTGGAAGTTGTTCACGACTGGCATTTTCGTTTCTAACAATAGTTGTATTGGTTCTGCTGCAATCAGATTGAGAAGTAGATGGTATATTCTGGTCTATGTCCATAGGTTGGTCTACCATCACAAGGGAATCAATTGGTACTTTCTGATCTTCATCCTGATCAACTTTGATTCTTTTAATACTAGAATCTCCACCCTGGCATAACATGACAGAGCGAGAAAGATCAATCAGAAAAAGTGATATTGCAATCTAACTGTCAAGAGATTAAGCATAAGGAGATCAAAAAATGGACAACCAAGTATATTACAATAAATCATAAAAGCATATGATTTTCATATGGACAACTTAAATAACAAAGTGATCATACTTAACAATTAGATAGGCATATTATATTTTATGGAGTCTGAATCTGAGAGATTGTGCTGCCTCACCAAGGAGTTATGAATACCGAACAATAATCTACCAAGAAATTTATAAATATCCTGAATATCGGACATTGAATGTATCCTTTCCAGGGTGGGAACACACCACAAGTTTTTTTAGAGGAATTTATAGCAACTTTTCTTACCAAAGCCAAGGGATTTTAATCTGCTCCAAAAAGACACATTTATTATAGAGTTATTGCTGCAAGCCCACAAAAAAACTATTGGACAATACTATAGAACGTAGGAGCCATAGCATGTAAGGATTGTAGTCAGAGCAGGAAATTGAACAACGAAGTGAGGCTCTGACAAGGAACATAATTAGTTATAGTCATAGCATGTAAGGATTGTAGTCAGAGCAGGAAAATGGAACAACGAAGTGAGGCTCTGACAAGGAACATAATTAGTTATAGCATCAGTCCATAAAAACTATGATACCTGACACATATCTATGCAACTCTGCATAAATATCGAGTGCTTCAAGACACATGAAACATTCTAAGCATAGTTACGTGCACAACTTTTTCAATAGATCTTTACATGACATATGAAGCTTCTATCTCATGATGATTAATCATTACACTAAAGCAATAACAGTAAGGTCCATGATAATATTCATGTTTGACACCTCTTTTAGTTTTAAGTATATGAACATCTTGATGTTTTCTAATAAGTTAAACAGTATAAATGGTATTGAGGTTCACTATCTTACTGGATTTTTAATGCTTGTTTATAAGCTCAATAATCATATTTACAAAGTTGACTAATTAAATAGGCATAAGTTATTCCATGGTCCTTATTTGACATAATTATCAATGGACTCTATTAAATTTACCACTCACGTAAATTCATACTTCCTTTATGCTCTACCAAAGGAAAGCAAAATTTGTGGCCAGTAAAAACTGATGGAAAGTGCTGGAAAAATTTTCAGTCGTAGAATTGAAATTACTTTACAACTGCAGATGGTAAGTTACAAATAGACTATGAAACCAGCAAACGACTAGGTTCAAATATAGGCAAGTTATCATTTAGAATGATGGGGAAAAACCGAAAAAGGAAGATACATTTCTGTATTCATCTAAGGTGGAAAAATATTAGATCTTAAACAACACTAGTGAAGGCAACAAGCCAATGCAAAAGAATATTCGCCCTGATTATAACCTTTTAGCAACATCCTAGTGCAACATTCCCAATCACTAACTTCCTACCAAGCTAAAATGAATACATAACATGACCCAACTCGATGTAGGCACGAAGCGAATTAATTAAAAGAGAAAAAAGAATTCAAATCTCCACAACTATTTACAAACCAACTTCATTAAAAATGGCAAATCAATGAGCCGAGCACCTAGCCATTCTTACTTTGATCTCTAATATGTCACAATCAAAACACAACCAAACATCCAAGCAAATCGACAGTAACCTTGCACCAAACAATCCAGGCAACTACAAGCAATAAACCAACCACTCTCCATCAATGCTCAAAAACAAAACAAAAATTGAAACAGAAA
>JAMKQA010008498.1:0-12497 GCA_024699735.1 Posidonia australis | reverse complement strand
AAAAAAAAGAAAAAGAAAAGCTTGCAAATTTTCATCCCTTATGAACTATCATCATTAATAACAAATTATTCAATTTATCAAAATCCATTTAAGCTCGAATTAAGTGCATGGATTTCAATGTTCCTATAGGCTCTATACGTTGTAGTGTGTTAGAGTGAGATTATGGGGTCAATACATGACCGATGTGCTTAGTTTATATCTGGTGGTGCTATCCAGGAAACTAGTGTGAATGTCTTTTATGACAGTTTTCTTACTTAACTTTAGCCTATGATAATTTTGTTTGTAAGCAAGCATTGTTCCAAAAAAACAGGAAAAAGGACTGCTTAAACGTTGTTTACATGGTTTTTACATGGTGTCATTTTGTTTTGCAATTATACAGTCATTAAACAGAATGACTTTAAATGGTCATTTAAACAGGTGTGGTTTGTTTAAATGACTGTGTTAGAATAAAAAGATTCTTATACGAATTTTTATGTTATCTAGTTAATAGGTTGTTTGTGGGTTAAGTATATCTTCTCCTATATATAGGAGATTGTAATCCTTTGTTATGGGATAATATAGTGGTTTCTGTCTCATTCCACATGGTATCAGAGCACAGGAAAAAAAAAACTTAGGGTTTGAGAGAGAGAGGGTGTGTGCACAGTAGTCGCTGTCGTCGTCGGTAGACTTCCGTCACAACAGTATCGTCGGTGGTGGTGGATCCATACGAAAACCTTCCCTCTCTTGTCGACTTCCCATCCAAAGTCAAGATCTATGTTGTTTTGTTGCCACTGGTTTTGTCCTCTCCTGTCCAAACCATCTACCAGTCTTGCAAGGCTCGTCTAGGCCGTCTGCGGGCTTCGTCTAGGCCGTCTGTCGCTCTCGTAAGCCCCGTCCTGCCCTTGCAAGCCCTCCTGTCTCAGTGTCAGGAGCCTCCAGCCCCTCCAATCTCGTTGAGCGGTTGTTTAGCCCTCAAAGCCGTCGTTTGTCGTCTCAGGCCACTCGAGGGCCCTTGTCCAGGGATTCTAGCGTCGTTCCAGCGTTGTCGTCGACGTCATTGTTTCCAACCCATTTCCTTGTCGCCTCCACCCTCCAGACGTGTCATCGGCCCTCCTTCAGTCATCGTCTAGGCCAATCTAGGCCTCCGTCGATGTCGTCTTGTCCGGTCGTCGTCAAGGAAGGGGGAGAGGAAGTAGGAAGAGAGGGAGAAGGGGGGAGAGGATGTGTACCATCGTCTAGTCTGATCGTCGTCTCCTTCCTCCGCTAGATTCGTCTTCCTTGTCGTCCGTGTTGCTGCTCGTCGTCGGCGTTGCTGCTCCTGAGGTGAAAAGTGAAGAAGACGAGCAGGAGAGGAGAAGGAGAGAATGAGAAGAAAGGGGAAAAAGTAAAAGAAATAAAAAAGGGAAGTAAAAAGGGAAAAAAATAGAGGAAAAGGGGAAAAGAGAAAGTGAGAGGAAGGGAAAAAAGGAGAGAGAGAACATGAAAAAAGAAAGGAGAAAAAAATGTGTGAGAAGATGAAAGAAAAAAATATTTGTCTTCGACGGTCTTCAGATTTGACATCGTGTTCGTTGTGTGGACATGTCACATCCACACGTGTTGGTATAGCAGTCCAGTTACTTATTGATGTTTCTGATCTTACGTCGTCTCCGTTGTGTGGACCTGTCAAGTCCACGTGTTGATGTAGTAGTCGGATTGTTCTGTTAGTATGTTTTTTTTAAATCAAATCTTTTTCTTAGTATCCATTTATGTAACAAGCTGTGCATGTTAGATGTTGTAGCTTGAAGGGGAGTGTTAGAATAAATGGATCTTTATATTATCCAATTAATAGGTAGCTTGTGGGTTAAGTATATCTTTTCCTATATATAGGAGATTGTAATCCTTTGTTATGGAATAATATAGTGGTTTCTGTCTCATTCCACAGGCTATTTTTTGAGTAAATTTTTGAGTACAAATAGTCGTTTTTACCCATTTTTTAGAGAAAAAAATGGTAGGTTTTTTATAGTAAGATGTTGACTTGTTATTGACAACATAATTTGATAGTTTAGGTATTTAGTTGTTTGCTTGTAGTTATTACTTAATTATATAATTATTTTTTAGATTAAATTACTTGCAATTAAATGGTAATATACCCTCATTGTTGAATGATAACTACATGTGTCTAAATTATGTATTTTGAATTAAATTACTTGTATTTGCATGATAATTTTATATATTGAGATTTTTTATGAATGTTGTTGGTTTTATGTATGTTATTCATTTATTTTTATTAGTTTCAACTGCTTTTTCATTAAACGTCTGTTTAAATCTTTTTTCAAAAAACATTTAAAAACTTTTGTATGAAGGTCATTTTTCAGTTTTTTTAAACATTGTAGGCAAGTATGCAAAGAGCTAGTAATGACGGTTTATTAATGTTAGCTCTAGTAACCCCTCTGTTTGTACTAACTCTTCCTTTGTTAGTACTAACCCTCAAACGAAATCCTTCTTGATTACTAAATATACATTCGATAATCATGATGGTGCCTCGGTGACGGTTGCACGTCCGAAATAAATGTGTACAGTGGCGCGTCTTATCAAAGTATTAATTACGCACCATTCCCGTGTATTCTGCATGAAAAAAAACATCAATGAATCCCAATTGCTTTCTTCTCGAGCGGGAAAAATCTCTGACGAAGAGATCTCCTCTGACAAAGGTAATAACCACAGCCGTCCTTTTTCGTCCTCTCTTCTTATCTCTTCCACTGGCGAACAATTTTCTCCCACCGGCTCGAGATACGCGATCCTTGCGTCTCCTGTTAAGCCTCCTCCTCCTTCTCTTCCTTGCGCTCCTGGTGTTTCGTGCTGCAGCTATCCGCTACCTGAAGATCAGAGTGGTGATTGGAAGGTGGTATCCAGGAAAAAATCCCGCCCCCCCTGGGTAAGCTTTTGTAAGTTACATGGTAGATGTTTTAGGTGTGGGTGTGGCTTAAAGGGACTTGATAAAAAGTTTTGTAAATATTCTGGCACTTGCTTTAGGTGTAAATCTCCCTCTCACTCTGTAACATTATGTAAATACTTTCAGGTCTTGCCTATGGCTTCTCCCCACTCTTCCAGCATGAACTCTGCTGGCCTTTCTCCTCAAAACCCGACTCTTTTAACTTCCTCTGAGGCTGTCTGTAACCAATACCAATTTCTATCCCGTAGTGCGATTATAACTGCCCACTCTCCCAATCTTACCAAGGAGACCTTAGTAGAACATATTTGGACTTGTTGGGCTGATGTCCCTGATGTAGAAGTACAGACTTTTTCCCTTGGGAAATATCTTTTGGTCTTTCCTTCTATGAAAGTTAGAAACAATTCTCTTAATATATATGGACCTATGTTACAGATGATATCTGCCTCCTTTATCCCCTGGACCCCCAATTCTAATGCGATTTGTAATCTGAAAGAGGAAGGAGTCTGGATTAGGCTTGAAGGAATACCACACCATCTTTGAAATGTAGACATGTTTCGCCACATGATTGCTAATTTTGCTGACCAGTTGGAGGTAGATTTGTCCATCGACTTTGTGAAATCTTTGGGTTTCTCTAGAATTAGAATCAAAACTCATCCCGGAATGGATATACCAGATTGTAAGTACTTTGCTTACGGTAAAACTATTTACCCAATAAAATTCAGACGACGTTGGGATATATGTTCACCTTCTGAAAATTCTCCTAAGCTGACCCATGTCTGGCCTTCCAAATCCTCCACTGACTACTCTAATTCCAGTGGCTTGAACCCGGTTCGGAAACAGTTTAAAAACAACAAAGGGTGGAGAGGAAATAAGGGTAATAGAATCTCAAGAACTGGGAAACATGTCTGGACTAGACCTATCAGTCCTAATCGATTACCTCCTTCGAAAGCAGCTGGTATACTCCCGACCCCCACTCCCTCTTCTTCAAGGGAAGGTTTTATTTCTACAACCCCTGTCACTGCCTCTCCCAACTTCTCCCATGAGGAGAATGATACAACAAAGTTTATTGAAACGGAAATCAAAGCTAGGAATTTATCTTTGTCAAAATTCAAGAAGGTTCTGACTGTATATGATTGTTTGGAGAATGATGATTTGGGTGGAACAAGTGAGGTTGTTGCTGATCCACATCCACCTACACCCATACATGCGCCAGGTAATACTGATTCCAATCCATACACTCCTTTTACTCAGCATGATACTACTTCAGTAACTTCTCCATATGTTTCTGAGGCTTTTTTCCCTGATTTAGAAGATAATACTAGTCATTTATTGAATGATGTTCTAACCTGGAATTCTTATGATCTGTTCAATAGTTTTTGCGAAAAGATTGGAGTTACTTTAAATTCCTTAGCTGAAGTTAAAGCTTTTTACAATTCAGTCAGAAAAGACCAAGGTTTAGCTCACTTAAACCTAAATGATGATTCCTACATTTTTGAGAACTTTGCTTCTCTTTGTATATCCCCAGATAAATAAATGTTAATTGCAGTCTGGAACATTAGAGGTATGGGAAGCTGTGGGAAAAAAAGAGCTATACGAAATTTGATTAGATCAAACGAATGCAATATCCTTATTATTAGTGAGCCTAAACTTGAATCTTTTCCCCCTAACCTTCTAAATAATATAGGAGGAGGTATAATTAATCAATGGTCTTTTCTCCCTTCACTGGGTGTCTCTGGGGGAATTCTTATTGGCGGGGATGATAACATGTTTAAACTTTGTAATACCATTGTTGCAACTTATAGTATAACTCTGTCGTTCATGAATCTCTCGGATATCTTTGAATGGTGGCTCACGGGAGTATATGGTCCTTGTGATCCAAGGCTAAAGAGGAATTTTATTGAGGAATTGGACATCATTAGTAACGAAGTTAATCCAAACTGGGTCATAGGAGGAGATTTTAATATAATAAAATTTTCAGATGAATATTCTTCAAGGTGTGGTATCTCTTATCATATGAAGGATTTCAATGATTTCATTGAAAATCACTGCCTAATAGATATTCCTCCTAATAATTGTAAATATACTTGGTCAAATTTTCACGCTCAACCCACGATGGTCAGACTAGATAGATTCTTGATTTCCACTGGCTGGGCAGATAAATATTCTAATTCTTTTTGTTTGGGAAAAACGAGAGTAGTCTCCGATCACATCCCCATTACTCTCAGCACTATCCCTTATGATTGGGGTCCTCCTCCTTTTAAGTTCTACAAATCTTGGTTTTTGATTGAGGGGTTCTCCAGTTTCATTGAACACTGTTGGCGTAATTCCTCAATCATCTGTTTGTCAATATCACCTGTGGCCAGATTTGCTTATATAGATTCTCTATTAGAGTCCTTTAAGAATCAAGTAGCATTTCGGGGAAAATTGATTGAGTTCAAGGATGAACACTATGCACTACTACAAGAACAAGAAGCATATTGGAAACAGAAATCCAGGATTCAATGGCTCAAAGAAGGTGACCTTAACACGAAATTTTTTCATAATATGATAAAATATTGGAGAAGAGTGAATGCAATTCATTCTCTAAATATTAATGGCATTCAGGAACAATCTTCATCTTTAATTTGTAAAGAAATTGAAAATCACTTTATTTGGCAATTTAATAAGCCAAATAGAACAATACCTTCTTTTGATTGGGATACTTTAGTGCCAAACAAAATTATTAATCCAAATATATTGGAAACCCCATTCTCTATGGAAGAGATACATCGAAGTGTTGGATCATTGCCTAGGGAAAAAACTCCTGGTCCTGATGGTTTCCCTCTTTGCTTCTTTCAACACTTCTGGGACATCATGAATTATGACATATTAGAATTTTTCAACAATCTTCATACCTCCACTGATCTAGAATATCTAATTCGCATTAATCAGACTTTTATTTCACTTATTCCTAAAAAAGTGGGTAGTAAAGAGATAAAAGATTTTAGACCTACTAGTTTGGTAAACAGTCCTTATAAAATTATAACAAAGACTTTAGCAACGAGATTCACTCCTATTCTCAACAATATCATTAATAATTCTTAGTGTGCCTTCCTCTCTGGAAGGTATATAGGTGATTGTTTCTTAGTTGCGCAGGAAACTGTACATTACATGAAAGTGAATGCTATACCGGGTCTTATTCTGAAATTGGATTTTAAAAAGGCTTTTGATAATGTTAATTGAGACTTCTTAATGGAGGCTCTTAGGGGATTAGGCTGTGGGAACAAGTGGAATACTTAGATTAAAATGTGCATTTCATATGCTAAGTTCTCAGTTCTAGTTAATGGCTCCCCTAAGGGATATTTCAAGGCTTCTAATGGACTAAGACAAGGTGACCCCCTTTCCCCTCTTCTTTTTATTGTGATCACACACGTGTTGAATAGGTTGTTAGCACAAGCGATTGACAATAATTTAATTTCTGGAATTCAACTACCAAATGGTGGCCCCAACATATTGAATATTCAATATGCAACTGATACCATATTGTTTTTATCTGCTAGAGAGGATATTATAATAAATATTAAGAGAATACTATGCTGTTTTCAAACATGCTCAGGTTTGAAAATCAATTTCCATAAATCATCACTTACTGGTGTTGGAATATCTGAGGATTTTGTTTAGAGAGCCTCTCAAATTTTAAGGTGCTACATAGAGAAACTTCCTAGAAAATATTTGGGTTTACCATTGCATTTCAGGAAACCCAATTTCCAAGATTGGTCTCCAATAATCGAGAAAATCACTAAAAAATTATCTCTTTGGAAGGCAAATTACCTATCATTAGGGGGAAGACTTACCTTGGTAAATGCTGTATTATCTGTCATTCCTACATACTATCTTTCAGTACTACATCTACCAGCTAGGGTAGAGAAAGCTATTGACAAAATCAGAAGTAGATTTCTATGGAATTCCTTATCTTCTAGTACTGCCTGCCATTTAGTTTAATGGGTATCTCTTTGTAGGTCAAAAGCACAAAAAGGTTGGGGAATCATTAATTTAAGGCACTTCAATTTGGCACTGAAATGCAAACTACATTGGCAACTTCTGTCTAGCTCCTATTCATTGAAATGAAAAGATGTAGTCAGAGCTAAACATTTTGCTAGGAATGGACCAGGTGCTCTCCTAATGTCTCAAATGGCAGATCCTCACCATTATGGTTAGAAATCAAAAACTGTTTTGACATTACAAATGGTTTTACCTCATTTCAAGTTAAAAATGGAATAAATACTGTTTTTTTGGAAAATAGATGGTGGAACGGTGAAAAATTAAAAGATGCCCTACCTGATATATATAGTATGGCAAAATTTAAGCAAGCTACAGTCACAAAGATTATAGAGATTATTAGAGCAGACCCTGATAGATTATTCTTCAATCCCTTGACACAAGCTGAAGTTGAATCCTTACAAGCTCAATTAGAAAGTTTAACAAATATTTTCAACAACACAAGATTAACAGATGAAGATGACACACTAATATGGAAGCCTACCAACAAAAACTTTACTGTTAAATCTTGTTATGATATGCTAAATGATGGTGGCTTCAGATTTAAATACATAAATGAAATCTGGAATTGCTGGGTGCCACTCAAAATCAAACTTTTTTCGTGGTTGGCTATTAGTAATAAAATTTTGACCAAAGATAATCTATGTTAAAGGGGTTGGATTGACTCTGATTTATGTATCTTTTGCAATAACAATAGAGAAACTGTCAAGCATCTTTTTTTATATTGCCCTTTCACTTATTCTATTTGGAATGACTTTACTGTTGGGTTCATATATCCTGCTATACTTTCAATCGAAGATTTATTTGCTATTCCTCCTGCGCTAAAATTTGAAACCTCCTTAAAAGATTCTCATACCTTTGTTCAAAATTTTTTTTGGTCTGTTTGGAAGGAAAGAAATAATAAAACTTTCAGGGGAATTTATAGGAATGCCAGCATGATTATAAATGACATCATTTCCTTGTTTCACTGTTGGATAGAATGTCTGGGTACAGGATTTGAAAAAAATGAAACTCTACAATCGATATCTACATTCCAGCAAAACAGAGAGATGGAGCAAGCCCCAATGGCTCCAACAAATCCCTAGCAAGGAAGGGAAAACATTATCTCAACGCCGTTATGATTAACATGCTGTTAGTCGAAGTAATACTCCGTTATTCTGTCTTTAACATTATTTCCTCCCGGATGATCTTAATTTTTGTTGCTGGAACTTTGGGTTCCGACTGAAGTGTAATATTGACTGTTTAAAATTTCTTATCCCATATTTATAATAGATTACCATTTACAAAAAAAAGAAGTATGCAAAGAGCTACGTTTGTTGGATGTGTTTACGTTCTATGGAGGAAGACATTCTTGTAAATCAAAAGGTTGGTAGGTTATCTAGAGGTACTACTCGAGTCAGGTGTATGTGAAAATCACATGCATGTATACTTCTTGTTAGTCAAAATCTGTAGCTTTTGTTGGTTTGAATTTTATCTAGGAATATATTTAAGATTCATTGGTTTCTACTCTCTTACGGCAATACTGGCATCTGACGTTGCTATGGTTTTTCAGCATGAGGTTTCAATATCTTAGGTATTCTAAGGTTTCATTTGGAATCTCTTTAATTGAGAAAATAGATTCTGAGTTTTTCTAGAAGTTAACTTGTGAGAGTTTTTATTGAAGTTAGATTTTAAGTTATTTGTAAAATCTTATTTGGTAAATAAATATTTCATTGATAGAAGTTAGATTCTAATAATAGTTAAATTACATATGTATTCTTTTAAAACTCTATTCTTCTTTTCTTTCTTTCTTTCCTTCCACATTAGGAGCCTTTCTTCCTCACTTGTGGTTTCTCAAATTGAATGTTACATATTCCGTTGGGGATTTCGTGTTATCTTTTGTCTACTAAGAAAGGACATGTTATTTGTCAAAAAAGAGTTATTATTTAATGATACTTATTTTTGTTGGATAGATTCATAGGAGTTGTAAGAGTGATATTTCTTTCCCATTTTTTTAAAATTAAGCATTAATTTTAAAATGTCTATCATTCTACTTGTAGGTGGAGATAGAACTTCTCATAGAAGAGGAGACAAGGCAATCAATTTAGTTATGTAATCATGTGCTTGGAGAGTTATACTTCTAGAATTACTTAATACCTTCCAAAATCATATATTTATATATGTATGTATGTATGTATGTATGAAGAAAGAGAGAGTAGTGATCTATTAAGGCCCAATCCTACCTATGTTAATTAGGATCTCAAATCTCAACCATTCGTTTTAAAACATGACACTCAAATCACAACCATTTATTATAAGTGGGAAAAAATTACAAAAAAAACCACAAATTCCAATAATCATGCAACTAACCACACTCCAAAAGTTATCAGTTGTGATTTTTGAAATGGTAACAACAAATTCCAAAAACTCCTTCCCAAAATACAAAAAAAATCCTCGACATTCCTCTACTCCCAAACCTTGAAGTTCTCAACGAAAGAGTCCATGTGAATGATGGAGTTCACGACAACATTATTGCTCTAGGAGGACCACTCTGTCACTCATACATCGCTCCGACACTACTTTCTTCTAATCCTCACGCTTCTTTGGTGTATGATTGTTTCCTCATATCGCATGACAATAGCAAAATCACTTCATCTCTTTTTCTTTCAAAATTTAATTTTTATCTTTAGATATTGATTTTTTTTTTTTTTTGTAAATACATATTTTATCTTTAGATATTGGTTTTATATTTTTTCTATCTATGTTTTGATTTATTGATTCTAAATTCAGTAAATATCAAAAAATATACTTTTGTTGTTTTGAAATATGGTTATTTATTGTTACTCATTATTGAAATATTGTATCTTTTTAGATTCATTAAATACTAAAAACAGAAGGACGAAAGGAATAACTCTAATGTAGACTAAATTGCACTCATGTATAAAAATTGTTTTATATAACTACATTCCAATTTATAATGTTAAAGTGGCATGTCGCTTAATGTGAAGTCAAATTCTCACCTGTATGTATGAATTTTACATGCTTTTATTACAAAAAATTCGTAAATCATTATTATTTAGATCCCATTGAGGATAATTAACAACAAAATTGATCTTCCAATCTTCACAAGATAATGGGTTATTATTGTATTCCTCTAAAAAAATTCTTTACTCATTTCACATAGAAATAAGAAAGAATATATATTGTCATTTTTAGTAAAAAGGTATTTGTTGTTAGTACTTATTAAAACAGATACAATCCATACTCACTCACTAATGTATTATAGTATTATAGAATATTCAGTATATCCTAAAACAATTAAATACATCCCACTATTACGTTGCATTCAAAAATATGTATAAGTCCGTAATTATTGAAAATAAATATAAAACAACACCATATTTCGTTATTCTACTGAAACAAATGCAGACCACATTTAATAAGTCATAATTTCAAATTAACATTGTGACCGTGCCCGACCCGGAGGGAGGGGGTGGGGAGGAGACCACAGCCATGTCGAGACGGTGAAGGCGCAAGGATAAAAGAAAAGAAAAGCGAGTCGCCACCTAGTCTTTTAAGGGAAAGACGAGGAAAACCACAAAAAAGATGAATGCCTAAGGTGCTGATGCGAAGGCTGGATATCTACTAACTAGAGGATGAGTAAGGATTCCTATTACGCACGAGGAAGGTGTTAGGCACCCTCGTATGCCCGAGAAACTCGGTCTTTCTAGTCCAAATGCTTGCTAAAGGTTTGATGAATGTTTGCTAAACCTGGATCATGCTCCAATCACGCTAATGTGTATGGATGTGACAAGACTAAATGAACGTGCATGACGATGCGTGAAAACTGCGAAGAAATCCACATGAAATCATGATAAAGTCGTGAAAATCAAAAGGGGAAAAAATATCCCGTGATGGAGTTAAATGTCGGCTTTGACAAGCCTTTTACTATACGCCCTCGGGCGATGACGAAAATCGTGAAAATCGTGAAATTCTCGAAAAGCGTCTCGCAAAACAGCGGAAATCCGAGAAAATCAAAAAGGAGAAAATAATCCTTGTTCCGGGACCATGTCGGCTTTGTAAGCCTTTTACTGTACGCCCTCGAGCGATGAAAAACCAAAACAAGTGAAAATCGCGGAAAACCGAGGAAAACGAGGTAAAGACTAAGTTCGGGACATAGCTAGAAAGCATACACAAAGCTTGGAAGAAAAGACGGAGGAAACCGTGTAAAAGGATGTGAAAAGTATGCAAAATGCAAGTGTGAGTGCAAATCTGAAGAAGTCTAGGGGATTTTATGCAAAAAAAAGCCCAAATCCGAGAAAAATCGGTATTCAGAAGCACAAATCAGCAAAAATACACAAGAAAACACATTCCATGCGTGTATGAAGAAATCTAGGGTCAAATGTGCTTCCTAGTGCAAAATGAATTTCTCTAGGGGCTAAAATACAATTTACCCACTAATGCATGCAATGTATGTCAAATCAGCACAAAATTCAGGTAAAAATGCAAGGAAAACACTCAGAAATGATTCAGAAAAGTTTCAGGGGCAAAACAGTCATTTTACTCCTGAAAACAGCAAATCAGAGTAATTACAATAAAGCATAGGGGCTAAACTGCATAATTCAGTAAAAAATAGAGGGTTAAAGTGCAATTAAACCATGAAAACATGCTTCTGAAATACTTTAAAACAAAGTCAGAGAGTTTTATGCAATTTTCACAGCAAAATAAGCCTTCTGGAAGTTTTCTGTATAACACAGGGGCCTAAATGCAATTTTTCCAGTGAAAACATACTTCTGGAAAAGCTTCAGAGAAGTATGAGGACTAACATACAATTTAACCAACAAAAAAACAACTATCCAGAGGATTTTTGAAACATGCAAGGGCTTAAATGTAATTTTCACTGTAAAATGAACTGTCAGAAACATTCTGAGGAAATGCAGGGTCTTACATGCAATTTTCACAGAGAAAAACTTGTTTCAGAAATGTCAGGGACCTAAATGTAAATTTTCTGGACTTAAAAGTGATAAAAACATGCAACAATATATTAAGAATTAAAAGATGAACTCTTTAGGGGGCTAAATGCAAAATTCACAGACAAAATAATGAATAAAAAAACTATTTTAAAACTCTAAGGACTGAAATGCAAATGTTTGGACCCATATGCAATAAAAAGGACTGAAATGTAATAAAAAATGACCTAAACGTAATAGTAAAAAAACTAACATGAATGAACCATAAATGGCCCATTCGAAGATTGCCGGCGGCAGCCTTTTCCGACGACCTCCAGAGTGTTCTCCAAGGGCTGTCGGAGCGGGCGAAAGGCTGGGAAAGCACCACGGAGGCACAGTGATCTTGCCCTGGTGGCGGGACGCAGCTAGGGAGGCCCGAGGCATCCCCCCCACCTCGAGCTCCGGCGACGGCTGAAGCGGCGTAGGGGTCCTAGCAGCGGCGGAACGGTGCAGGAGGCTTCGGCGCGTGGTGAGACGTCCTCCGGAGGCCTTGGCTTCGAGCGAGAGGCGTCGGAGCGGCTGGAGCTCCGCGTGACGGCGAGCGGCGACGGCGGCGGGCT
>JAMKQA010008497.1:0-14712 GCA_024699735.1 Posidonia australis | reverse complement strand
TTCTCCCTCCTCGCCATTGTGTTCCTATCCAGTCGGACGGACACAAGGCATTCTCCCTCCTCGCAGTTGTGTTCCTATCCAGTGGGACGGACACAAGGGGTTCTACCTCTCGTCGTTGTGTTCCTATCCAGTCGGACGGACACAAGGCGTTCTCCCTCTCGCGTTTGTGTTCCTATCCAATCAGACGGCCAAAAGGCATTCTCCCTCCTCACCATTGTGTTCCTATACTGTCGGACGGACACAAGGCGTTCTCCCTCTCGCCGTTGTGTTCCTATCCAGTCGGACGGACACAAGGTGTTCTCCCTCTCGCCTTGGTGTTCCGATCCGGTCGGACGGACACAAGGCGTTCTCCCTCTTGCCTTTGTGTTCCTATCCGGTCGGACGGACAAAAGGCATTCTCCCTCCTCGCCATTGTGTTCCTATCCAGTCGGACGGACACAAGGCATTCTCCCTCGTCGCCATGGTGTTCCTACCCAGTGGGACGGACACAAGGTGTTCTACCTCTCGCCGTTGTGTTCCTATCCAGTCGGACGGACACAAGGCGTTCTCCCTATCGCCTTTGTGTTCCTATCCTATCAGCCGGCCAAAAGGCATTCTCCCTCCTCGCCATTGTGTTCCTATACTGCCGGACGGACACAAGGCGTTCTCCCTCTCGCCTTTGTGTTCCTATCCGATCTGACGGCCAATAGGCATTCTCCCTCCTCGCCATTGTGTTCCTATACTGTCGGACGGACACATGGCGTTCTCCCTCTCGCCTTTGTGTTCCTATCCAGTCGGACGAACACAAGGTGTTCTCCCTCTCACCTTTGTGTTCCTATCCGGTCGGACGGACACAAGGCGTTGTCCCTCCTCGCTTTTGTGTTCCTATCCAGTCAGACGGACACAAGGCGTTCCCCCTCTCACCTTTTCGTTCCTATCCGGTCGGACGGAGACAAGGCATTCTCCGCCTCGCCTCTGTGTTCCTATCCTTTCGGACGGACACAAGGCGTTCTCCCTCCTTGCCTTTGTGTTCTTATTTGGTCGGACGGACTCTAGGCGTTCTCCCTCCTATCAATTGTGTTCCTATCCAGTCGGACAGACACAAGGTGTTCTCCCTCTGGCCATTGTGTTGCTATCCGGTCGGACGGACACGAGGCATCATCCCTCCTCGCCTTTACGTTCCTATCCGATTTGACGGACACAAGGCGTTCTCCCTCCTCGCCTTTGTGTTCCTATCCAGTCGAACGGACACAAGCCGTTCTCCCTCTCACCTTTGTGTTCCTATCGGTCGGACGGACACAAGGCGTTCTCCCTCTCGCCTTTGTGTTCCGCTTCGGTCAGACGGACACAAGGCGTTCTCCCTCCTCGCCTTTGTGTTCCTATCCGGTCGGACGGACACAAGGTGTTCTCCCTCTCGCCTTTGTGTTCCTATCCGGTCGGAAGGACACAAGTCGTTCTCCCTCTCGCCATTGTGTTCCTATCCGGTCGGACGGACACATGGCGTTCTCCCTCTCGCCTTTGTGTTCCTATCCGGTCGGACTGCCACAAGTGGTTCTCCCTCCTCGGCTTTGTGTTCCTATCCGGTCGGACGAGCACAAGGCGTTCTCCCTCCTCGCCTTCGTGTTCCTATCCAGTCGGACGGACACAACGCGTCCTCCCTCTCGCGTTTGTGTTCCTATCTGATCAGACGGGCACAAGGCGTTCTGCCTCTCGCCTTTGTGTTCCTATCCGGTCGGAAGGACACAAGGCGTTCTCCCCCTCACCTTTGTGTTCCTATCCGGTCGGACGGACACAAGGTGTTCTCCCTCCTCGCCTTTGTGTTCCTATCCGGTCGGACGGACACAAGGCATTCTCCCTCCTCGCCTTTGTGTTCCTATCCAGTCAGACAGACACATGGCGTTCTCCCTCTTGCCATCGTGTTCCTATCCGGTCGGACGAACACAAGGCATTCTCCCTCCTCGCCTTTGTGATCCTATCCGGTCGGTCTGACATAAGGCGTTCTCCCTCCTCGCCTTTGTGTTCCTATCCAGTCAGACGGACACAGGGCATTCCCCCTCTCGCCATTTTGTTCCTATCCGGTCGGACGGAGACAAGGCATTCTCCCCCTCGCCTCTGTGTTCCTATCCGGTCGGACGGACACAAGGTGTTCTCCCTCCTTGCCTTTGTGTTCCTATTTTGTCGGACGGACTCTAGGCGTTCTCCCACCTATCAATTGTGTTCCTATCCAGTCGGACGGACACAAGGCGTTCTCCCTCTGGCCTTTGTGTTGCTATCCGGTCGGACAGACACGAGGCATCCTCCATCCTCGCCTTTTCGTTCCTATCCGGTTGGACGGACACAAGGCGTTCTCCCTCTCGCCTTTGTGTTCCTATCCGGTCGGACGGACACATGGAGTTCTCCGTCTCGCCTTTGTGTTCCGATCCGGTCAGACGGACACAAGGCGTTCTCCCTCCTCGCCTTTGTGTTCCTATCCGGTCGGACGGACACAAGGTGTTCTCCCTCACGCCTATGTGTTCCTATCCAGTCGGAAGGACACAAGGCGTTCTCCCTCTCGCCATTGTGTTCCTATCCGGTCGGACGGACACAAGGCGTTCTCCCTCTCGCCTTTGTGTTCCTATCAGGTCGGACGGCCACAAGTGGTTCTCCCTCCTCGGCTTTGTGTTCCTATCCGGTCGGACGGACAAAAGGTGTTCTCCCTCACGCGTATGTGTTCCTATCCGGTCGGAAGGACACAAGGCGTTCTCCCTCTCGCCATTGTGTTCCTATCCGGTCGGACGGACACAAGGCGTTCTCCCTCTCGGCTTTGTGTTCCTATCCGGTCGGACGGCCACAAGTGGTTCTCCCTCCTCGGCTTTGTGTTCCTATCCGGTCGGACGAGCACAAGGCGTTCTCCCTCCTCGCCATCGTGTTCCTATCCAGTCGGACGGACACAACGCTTCCTCCCTCTCGCGTTTGTGTTCCTATCTGATCGGACGGGCACAAGGCATTCTCCCTCTTGCCTTTGTGTTCCTATCCGGTCGGACGGACACAAGGCATTCTCCCTCCTCGCCTTTGTGTTCCAATCCATTCAGACGGACAAAAGGCGTTCTCCCTCTTGCCTTTGTGTTCCTATCCAGTCGGACGGACACAAGGCATTCTCCCTCCTCGCCATTGTGTTCCTATCCAGTCAGACGAACACAAGGCATTCTCCCTCCTCGTCGTTGTGTTCCTATCCAGTGGGACGGACACAAGGTGTTCTCCCTCTCGCCGTTGTGTTCCTATCCAGTCGAACGGACACAAGGCGTTCTCCCTCTCGCCTTTGTGTTCCTATCCGATCAGACGGCCAAAAGGCATTCTCCCTCCTCGCCATTGTGTTCCTATCCTGTCGGACGGACACAAGGCGTTCTCCCTCTCGCCTTTGTGTTCCTATCCGGTCGGACGGACACAAGGTGTTCTCCCTCTCACCTTTGTGTTCCTATCCGGTCGGACGAGCAAAAGGCGTTCTCCCTCCTCGCCTTCGTGTTCCTATCCAGTCGGACGGACACAACGCGTCCTCCCTCTCACGTTTGTGTTCCTATCTGATCGGACGGGCACAAGGCGTTCTAACTCTCGCCTTTGTGTTCCAATCCGGTCGGATGGACACATGGCGTTCTCCCCCTCACCTTTGTTTTCCTATCCGGTAGGACGGACACTAGGCGTTCTCCCTCCTCGCCTTTGTGTTCCAATCCGATCGGACGGACACAAGGCATTCTCCCTCCTCGCCTTTGTGTTCCTATCCAGTCAGACCGACACAAGGCGTTCTTCCTCATGCCTTCGTGTTCCTATCTGGTCGGACGGACACAAGGCTTTCTCCCTCCTCGCCATTATGTTCCTATCCAGTCGGACGGACACAAGGCATTCTCCCTCCTTGCCGTTGTGTTCCTGTCCAGTGGGACAGACACAAGGTGTTCTCCCTCTCGCCGTTATGTTCCTATCCAGTCGGACGGACACAAGGCGTTCTCCCTCTCTCCTTTGTGTACCTATCCGATCAGACGGCCAAAAGGCATTCTCCCTCCTCGCCATTGTGTTCCTATCCTGTTGGACGGACACAAGGCGTTCTCCCTCTCGCCTTTGTGTTCCTATCCAGTCGGATGGACACAAGGTGTTCTCCCTCTCGCCTTTGTGTTCCTATACGATCTGACGGCCAAAAGGCATTCTCCCTCCTCGCCATTGTGTTCCTATCCGGTCGGACGGACACAAGGCGTTCTCCCTCTCGCCTTTGTGTTCCTATCCAGTCGGATGGACACAATGCGTTCTCCCTCTCGCCTTGGTGTTCCTATCCGGTCGGACGGACACAAGGCGTTCTCCCTCTCGCCGTTGTGTTCCTATCCAGTCGGACGGACACACGGTGTTCTCACTCTCGCCTTGGTGTTCCTATCTGGCCGGACGGACACAAGGCATTCTCCCTCTTGCCTTTGTGTTCCTATCCGGTCGGACAGACAAAAGGCATTCTCCCTCCTCGCCATTGTGTTCCTATCCAGTCAGACGGACACAAGGCATTCTCCCTCCTCGCCGTTGTGTTCCTTTGCAGTGGGACGGACACAAGGTGTTCTCCAACTCGCCGTTGTGTTCCTAACCAGTCGGACGGTCAGAAGGCTTTCTCCCACTCGCCTTTGTGTTCCTATCCGGTCAGACGGCCAGAAGGCATTCTCCCTCCTCGCCTTTGTGTTCCTATCCTGTCGGACAGACACAACGCGTTCTCCCTCTCGCCTTGGTGTTCTATCCGGTCGGACGGACACAAGGAGTTCTCCCTCTCGCCTTTGTGTTCCTATCCAGTCGGACGGACACAAGGTGTTCTCCCTCTCACCTTTGTGTTCCTATCCAATCAGACGGACACAAGGCGTTCTCTCTCCTCGCCTTTGTGTTCCTATCTAGTCGGACGGACACAAGGCGTTCCCCCTCTCGCCTTCTTGTTCCTATCCGTTCGGACGGACACAAGGCGTTCTGCCTCCTTGCCTTTCTGTTCCTATTTGGTCGGACGGACTCTAGGCGTTCTCCCTCCTATCAATTGTGTTCCAATCCAGTCGGACGGACACAAGGCGTTCTCCCTTTGGCCTTTGTGTTCCTATCCGATCAGACGGACACGAGGCATCCTCCCTCCTCGCCTTTGGGTTCCTATCCGGTTGGACGGACACAAGGCGTTCCCCCTCCTCGCCATTGTGTTCCTATCCAGTCGGACAGACACAAGGCGTTCTCCCTCTCGCCTTTGTGTTCTGATACGGTCAGACGGACACAAGGCGTTCTCCCTCCTCGCATTTGAGTTCCTATCCGGTCGGACGGACACAACGTGTTCTCCCTCTCGCCTTTGTGTTCCTATCCGGTCGGAAGGACAGAAGGCGTTCTCCCTCTCGCCATTGTGTTCCTATCCGGTCGGACGGACATAAGGCGTTCTCCCTCTCGCCTTTGTGTTCCTATCCGGTCGGACGGCCACAAGTGGTTCTCCCTCTCGCCTTTGTGTTCCTATCTGGTCGGACGGACACAAGGCATTCTCTCTCCTCGCCTTTGTGTTCCTGTCCAGTCGGACGGACACAAGGCGTTCTCCCTCTCGCCATTGTGTTCCTATCCGGTTGGACAGACACACGGCGTTCTCCCCCTCGCCTCTGCGTTCCTATCCAGTCGGACAGACACAAGGCGTTCTCCCTCCTTGCCTTTGTGTTCCTATTTGGTGGGACGGACTCCAGGCGTTCTCCCTCCTCGCAATTGTGTTCCTATCCAGTCGGACGGACACAAGGCGTTCTCCCTCTGGCCTTTGTGTTCCTATTCGGTCGGACGGACACGAGGCATCCTCCCTCCTCGCCTTTGCGTTCCTATCCAGTTGGACAGACACAAGGAGTTCTCCCTCTTCGCCTTTGTGTTCCTATCCAGTCAGACGGACACAAGGCGTTCTCCCTCTCGCCTTTGTGTTCCTATCCTGTCAGACGGACACAAGGCGTTCTCCCTCTCGCCTTTGTGTTCCGATCCGGTCTGACGGACACAATGCGTTCTCCCACCTCGCCTTTGAGTTCCTATCCGGTCGAACAGACACAAGGTGTTCTCCCTCTCGCCTTAGTGTTCGTATCCGGTCGGAAGGACACATGGCGTTTTCCCTCTCCCCATTGTGTTCCTATCCAGTCGGACGGACACAAGGAGTTCACCCTCTCGCCTTTGTGTTCCTATCCGGTTGGACGGACACAAGGCGTTCTCCCTCCTTGCCTTTGTGTTCCTGTCCAGTCGGATGGACACAAGGCGTTCTCCCTCTCGCCATTGTGTTCCTATCTGGTCGGACGGACACAAGGCGTTCTCCCCCTCGCCTCTGTGTTCCTATACGGTCGGACGGACACAAGGCATTCTCCCTCCTCGCCTTTGTGTTCCTATCCGGTCGGATGAACTCTAGGCGTTCTCCCCCCTCGCCATTCCGTTCCTATCCAGTCGGATGGACGCATGGCGTTCTCCCTCTGGCCTTTGTGTTCCTATCCGGTTGGACGGACACATGGCGTTCTCCCTCCTCGCCTTTGTGTTCCTATCCTGTCGAACGGAAACATGGCGTTCTCCCTCTCGCCTTTGTGTTCATATGCGGTCGGACGGACACAAGGCGTTCTCCCTCTCGCCTTTGTGTTCTGATACGGTCGGACGGACAGAAGGCGTTCTCCCTCCTCGCCTTTGTGTTCCTATCTAGTCAGACGGACACAAGGTGTTCTCTCTCTCAACTTTGTGTTCCTATCCGGTCGGAAGGACCCAAGGCGTTCTCCCGCCTCGCCTATGTGTTCCTATCCAGTCGGACGGACACAAGTCGTTCTCCCTCTCGCCTTTGTGTTCCTATCCGGTCAGACGGACACAAGGCGTTCTCCCTAACGCCTTTGTGTTCCTATCTAGTCTGACGGACACAAGGTTTTCTCCCTATAGCCTTTGTGTTCCAATCTGGTCGGACGGACACAAGCCGTTCTCCCTCACGCCTTTGTGTTCCTATCCGGTCGGACGGACACAAGGCGTTCTCCATCTCGCCTTTGTGTTCCTATCCGGTCGGATGGACACAAGGCGTTCTCCTTCTCGCCTTGGTGTACCTATCCTGTCGGATGGACTCAAGGCGTTCTCCCTTCGCCTTTGTGTTCCTATCTGGTCGGACGGACACATGGTGTTCTCCCACCTTGCCTTTGTGTTCCTATCCAGTCGGACGGACACAAGATGTTCTCCCTCTCGCCTATGTGTTCCCATACAGACGGACGGACACAAGTCATTCTCCCTCTCGCCTTAGTGTTGCTATCTGTCGGACGGACACATGGCATTCACCATCTAGCCTTTGTGTTCCTATCTGGTCGGACGGACACAAGGCGTTCTCCCTCTCGCCTTTGTGTTCCTATCGGTCGGACGGACACATGGCATTCACCCTCTAGCCTTTGTGTTCCTATCTGGTCGGACGGACACAAGGCGTTCTCCCCCTCGCATGTGTGTTCCTATCGGTCGGACGGACACATGGCATTCTCCCTCCTCACCTTTGCGTTCCTATCCGGTCCGACGGACACAAGGCGTTCTCCCTCCTCGCCAATGTGTTCCTATCTAGTCGGACGGACACAAGTCGTTCTCCCATTCGTATTTGTGTTCCTATCCGGTCGGACGGACACAATGCGTTCTCCCTCTCGCCTATGTGTTCCGATCCGGTCTGACGGACGCAAGGCGTTCTCCCTCCTCGCCTTTGTGTTCCTATCCAGTCGAACAGACACAAGGCGTTCTCCCTCTCCCCTTTGTGTTCCTATCCGGTCGGATGGACACAAGGCGTTCTCCCTCCTCACCTTTGTGTTCCTATCTAGTCGGACGGACACAAGGCGTTCGCCCTCTCGCCTTTGTGTTCCTATCGAGTCGGACGGACACTAGGTGTTCTCCCTCTTGCCTTTGTGTTCTAATCCTGTTGGACGGACACAAGGCGTTCTCCCTCACGCCATGTGTTCCTATCAGTTCGGACGGACACAAGACGTTCTCCCTCTCACCTTGGTGTTCCTATCCAGTCGGAAGGACCCAAGGCGTTCTCCCTCCTCGCCTATGTGTTCCTCTCCAGTCGGACGGACACAAGGCGTTCTCCCTCTCGCCTTTATGTTCCTATCCGGTCGGACGGACACAAGGCGTTCTCCCTAACGCCTTTGTGTTCCTATCTAGTCTGACGGACATAATGTTTTCTCCCTATAGCCTTTGTGTTCCAATCTGGTCGGATGGACACAAGCCGTTCTCCCTCATGCCTTTGTGTTCCTATCCGGTCGGACGGACACAAGGCATTCTCCATCTCGCCTTTGTGTTCCTATCCAGTCGGATGGACACAAGGCGTTCTCCTTCTCGCCTTGGTGTCCCAATCCAGTCGGACGGACACAAGGCGTTCTCCCTCCTCGCCTTTGTGTTCCTATCTTGTCGGACGAACACAAGGTGTTCCCCCTCCTCGCCATTGTGTTCCAATCCAGTCGGACGGACACAAGGTGTTCTCCCTCTCGCCTATGTGTTCCTATCCTGTCAGATGGACACAAGTAATCCTCCCTCTTGCATTAGTGTTCCTATCCGGTCGGATGGACACATGGCGTTCTACCTCTTGCCTTCGTGTTCCTATCCAGTCGGACGGACATAAGGCATTCTCCCTCTCGCCATTGTGTTCCTATCCGGTCGGACAGACACAAGGCGTTCTCCCTCTCGCCTTTGTGTTCGTTTCCAGTCGGACGAGCACAAGGCGTTCTCCCTCCCCGGTTTTGTGTTCCTATTCGGTCTGACGGACACAAGGCGTTCTCCCTCCTCACTTTCGTTTTCCTATCCGGTCGGACAGACACTAGGCGTTCTGCCTCCTCGCCAATGTGTTCCTATCTAGTCAGACGGACTCCAGTCGTTCTCCCTTTCGTATTTGTGTTCCTATCAGGTCGGACGGACACAAGGCGTTCTCCCTCTCGCATTTGTGTTCCTATCCGATCGGACGGACATAAGGCGTTCTCCCTCCTCACCTTTGTGTTCCTATCCAGTCGGACGGACACAAGGCGTTCTCCCTCTCGCCTTTGTGTTCCTATCCAGTCGGACGGACATTATGTGTTCTCCCTCTAGCCTTTGTGTTACAATCCGGTCGGACGGACACAAGGCATTCTCCCTCACGCCATGTGTTCCTATCACTTCGGACGGACACAAGACGTTCTGCCTCTCGCCTTTGTGTTCCTATCCGGTCGGATGGACCCAAGGCGTTATCCTTCTCGCCATGGTGTTCCAATCCTGTCGGACGGACACAAGGCGTTCTCCCTCCTCGCCTTTGTGTTCCTATCCGGTCGGACGAACACAAGGAGTTCTCCCTCCTCGCCATTGTGTTCCCATCCAGTCGGACGGAGACAAGGTGTTCACCCTCTCGCCTATGTGTTCCTATCCTGTCAGAAGGACACAAGTCATTCGCCCTCTTGCCTTAGTGTTCCTATCCGGTCGGATGGACACAAGGCGTTCTCCCTCTTGCCTTTGTGTTCCTATCTAGTCGGACAGACACAAGTCATTCTCCCTTTCGTATTTGTGTTCCTATCCGGTCGGACTGACATAAGGCGTTCTCCCTCTCGCCTATGTGTTCCGATCTGGTCGGATGGACACAAGGCGTTCTCCCTACTCGCCTTTGTGTTCCTATCCGGTCGGACGGACACAAGGCGTTCTCCCTCTCACCTTTGTGTTCCTATCCGGTCGGACGGACACCAGGCGTTCTCCCTCCTCACCTTTGTGTTCCTATCCAGTCGGACGGACACAAGGCGTTCTCCCTCTCGCCTTTGGGTTCCTATCCAGTCAGACGGACACTAGGTGTTCTCCCTCTTACCGTTGTGTTCCAATCAGGTCGGACGGACACATGGTGTTCTCCCTCACGCCATGTGATCCTATCAGTTCGGACGGACACTAGACGTTCTCCCTCTCGCTTTTGTGTTCCTCTCCGGTCGGATTGACCCAAGGCGTTAACCTTCTCGCCATGGTGTTCCAATCCAGTCGGACGGACACAAGGCGTTCTCCCTCCTCGCCTTTGTGTTCCTATCTTGTCGGACGAACACAAGGTGTTCTCCCTCCTCGCCATTGTGTACCTATCCAGTCGGATGGACACAAGGTGTTGTCCCTCTCGCCTATGTGTTCCTATCCAGTCAGACGGACACAAGTCATTCTCCCTCTTGCCTTAGTGTTCCTATCCGGTCGGATGGACACAAGGAGTTCTCCCTCTTGCCTATGTGTTCCTATCCGGTCGAACGGACACAAGGCGTTCTCCCTCTCGCCTTTGAGTTCCTATCCGGTCGGACGGACACATGGCGTTTTCCCTATCGCCTTTGTGTTCGTTTCCAGTCGGACGGACACATGGCGTTTTCCCTCATTGGCTTTGTGTTCCTATTCGGTCCGACGGACACAAGGCGTTCTCCCTCCTCACTTTTGTGTTCCTATCCGGTCGGCCGGACACTTGGCGTTCTCCCACCTCGCCTTTGTGTTCCTGTCCAGTCGGACGGACACAAGGAATTCTCCCTCTCGCCTTTCTGTTCCGATCCAGTCTGACGGACACAAGGCGTTCTCCCCCTCGCTTTTGTGTTCCTATTCGGTCGGACGGACACAAGGCGTTCTCCCCCTCGCCTTTGTGTTCCTATCCGGTCGGACGGACACAAGGCGTTCTCCCTCCTCGCCGTTGTGTTCCTATCCGGTCGGATGGACACAAGGCGTTCTCCCTACTCGACAATGTGTTCCTATCCAGTCGGATGGACACACGGCGTTCTCCCTCTTGCCTTTGTGTTCCTATCCGGTCGGACGGACACAAGGCGTTCTCCCTCCTTGCCTTTGTGTTCCTATCCGATGGACGGACACAAGGCGTTCTCCCTCATCACTTTAGTATTCCTGTCCAGTCGGACGGACACAAGGCGTTCGCCCTCTCGCCTTTGTGTTCCTATTCGGTCGGACGGACACAAGGCGTTCTCCCTCTCGCATTTGTGTTCCGATCCGGTCGAACGGACACAAGGCGTTCTCCCTCTCGCCTTTGAGTTCCTATCCGGTCGGACGGACACATGGTGTTTTCCCTCTCGTCTTTGTGTTCGTTTCCAGTCGGATGGACACATGGCGTTCTCCCTCCTCGGCTTTGTGTTGCTATTCGGTCCGACGGACACAAGGCGTTCTCCCTCCTCACTTTTGTGTTCCTATCCGGTAGGCCAGACACTTGGTGTTCTCCCACCTCGCCTTTGTGTTCCTGTCCAGTCGGACAGACACAAGGAATTCTCCCTCTCGCCTTTCTGTTCCGATCCAGTCGGACGGACACAAGGCTTTCTCCCCCTCGCCTTTGTGTTCCTATTCGGTCGGACGGACACAAGGCGTTCTCCCCCTCGCCTTTGTGTTCCTATCCGGTCGGACGGACACAAGGCGTTCTCCCTCCTCGCCGTTGTGTTCTCATCCGGTCGGATGGACACAAGGCGTTCTCCCTCCTCGACAATGTGTTCCTATCCAGTCGGACGGACACAAGGCGTTCTCCCTCTTGCCTTCGTGTTTCTATCCGGTCGGACGGACACAAGGCATTCTCCCTCCTTGCCTTTGTGTTCCTATTCGATGGACGGACACAAGGAGTTCTCCCTCATCACCGTTGTATTCCTGTCCAGTCGGACGGACACACGGCGTTCGCCCTCTCGCCTTTGTGTTCCTATCCGGTCGGACGGACACAAGGCGTTCTCCCTCTCGCCTTTGTGTTCCGATCCGGTCGAACGGACTCAAGGCGTTCTCCCTCCTCGCCTTTTTGTTCCTATCCGGTCGGACGGACACAGGGCGTTCTCCCTCTCACCTTTGTGTTCCTATCCGATCGGATGGACACAAGGCGACCTCCCTCCACGCCTTTGTGTTCCTATCCGGTCCGACGGACACAAGGCGTTCTCCCTGTCACCTTTGTGTTCCTTTCCAGTCGGACGGACACAAGGCATTCTCCCTCCTCGCCTTTGTGTACCTATCCAGTCAGACGGACACAAGGCGTTCTCCCTCTCACCTTTGTGTTCCTATCCAGTCGGACGGACACATGGCATTCTCCCTCCTCACTTTTGTGTTCCTATCCGGTCGGACAGACACTAGGTGTTCTCCCTCCTCGCCAATGTGTTCCTATCTAGTCAGACGGACTCAAGTCGTTCTCCCTTTCGTATTTGTGTTCCTATCCGGTCGGACGGACACAAGGCCTTCTCCCTCTAGGCCTTTGTGTTCCTATCCGATCGGACGGACATAAGGCGTTCTCCCTCCTCACCTTTGTGTTCCTATCCAGTCGGACGGACACAAGGCGTTCTCCCTCTCGCCTTTGTGTTCCTATCCAGTCGGACGGACACTATGTGTTCTCCCTCTAGCCTTTGTGTTACAATCCGGTCGGACGGACACAAGGGGTTCTTCCTCACGCCATGTGTTCCTATCACTTCGGACGGACACAAGACGTTCTGCCTCTCGCCTTTGTGTTCCTATCCGGTCGGATGGACCCAAGGTGTTATCCTTCTCGCCATGGTGTTCCAATCCAGTCGGACGGACACAAGGCGTTCTCCCTCCTCGCCTTTGTGTTCCTATCCGGTCGGACGAACACAAGGAGTTCTCCCTCCTCGCCATTGTGTTCCCATCCAGTCGGACGGAGACAAGGTGTTCTCCCTCTCGCCTACGTGTTCCTATCCTGTCAGACGGACACAAGTCATTCTCCCTCTTGCCTTAGTGTTCCTATCTGGTCGGATGGACACAAGGCGTTCTCCCTCTTGCCTTTGTGTTCCTATCGAGTCGGACGGACACAAGTCATTCTCCCTTTCGTATTTGTGTTCCTATCCGGTCGGACTGACACAAGGCGTTCTCCCTCTCGCCTATGTGTTCCGATCCGGTCGGATGGACACAAGGCGTTCTCCCTCCTCGCCTTTGTGTTCCTATCCGGTCGGACGGACACAAGGCATTCTCCCTCTCACCTTTGTGTTCCTATCTGGTCGGACGGACACAAGGCGTTCTCCCTCCTCACCTTTGTGCTCCTATCCAGTCGGACGGACACAAGGCGTTCTCCCTCTCGCCTTTGTGTTCCTATCCAGTCGGACGGACACTAGGTGTTCTCCCTCTTGCCTTTGTGTTCCAATCCGGTCGGACGGACACAAGGCGTTCTCCCTCACGCCATGTCTTCCTATCAGTTCGGACGGACACTAGATGTTCTCCCTCTCGCCTTTGTGTTCCTCTCCGGTATGATGGACCCATGGCGTTATCCTTCTCGCCATGATGTTCCAATCCAGTCGGACGGACACAAGGCGTTCTCCCTCCTCGCCTTTGTGTTCCTATCTTGTCGGACAAACACAAGGTGTTCTCACTCCTCGCCATTGTGCTCCTATCCAGTCGGACGGACACAAGGTGTTGTCCCTCTCGCCTATGTGTTCCTATCCAGTCAGACGGACACAAGTCTTTCTCCCTCTTGCCTTAGTGTTCCAATCCGGTCGGATGGACACAAGGCGTTCTCCCTCTTGCCTATGTTTTCCTATCCGGTCGAACGGACACAAGGCGTTCTCCCTCTCGCCTTTGAGTTCCTATCCGGTCGGATGGACACATGGCGTTTTTCCTCTCGCCTTTGTGTTTGTCTCTAGTCGGGCGGACACATGGCGTTATCCCACCTCGGCTTTGTGTTCCTATTCGGTCCGACGGACACAGGGCGTTCTCCCTCCTCACTTTTGTGTTCCAATCCGGTCGGCCAGACACTTGGCGTTCTCCCTCCTCGCCTATGTGTTCCTGTCCAGTCGGACGGACACAAGGCATTCTCCCACTCGCCTTTCTGTTCCGATCCAGTCGGACGGACACAAGGCGTTCTCCCCCTCGCCTTTGTGTTCCTATTCGGTCGGACGGACACAAGGCGTTCACCCCCTCGACTTTCTGTTCCTATCCGGTCGGACGGACACAAGGCGTTCTCCCTCCTCGCCGTTGTGTTCCTATCCGGTCGGATGGACACAAGGCGTTCTCCCTCCAAGACAATGTGTTCCTATCCAGTCGGACGGACACAAGGCATTCTCCCTCTTGCCTTTGTGTTCCTATCCGGTCGGACGGACACAAGGCGTTCACCCTCCTTGCCTTTGTGTTCCTATCCGATGGACGGACACAAGGCGTTCTCCCTCATCACCTTTGTATTCCTGTCCAGTCGGACGGACACAAGGCGTTCGTCCTCTCGCCTTTGTGTTCCTTTCCGGTCGGACGAACACAAGGCATTCTCCCTCTCGCCTTTGTGTTCCGATCCGGTCGAACGGACACAAGGCGTTCTCCCTCCTCGCCTTTTTTTTCCTATCCGGTCGGACGGACACAGGGCGTTCTCCCTCTCACCTTTGTGTTCCTATCCGGTCGGATGGACACAAGGCGTCCTCCCTCCACGCCTTTGTGTTCCTATCCGGTCGGACGGACACAAGGCGTTCTCCCTCTCACCTTTGTGTTCCTATCCAGTCGGACCGACACAATGCCTTCTCCCTCCTCGCCTTTGTGTACCTATCCAGTCAGACGGACACAAGGCGTTCTCCCTCTCGCCTTTGTGTTCCTATCCGGTAGGATGGACACAAGGCATTCTCCCTCTCACCTTTGTGTTCATATTCGGTCCGACGGACACAAGGCATTCTCCCTCCTCACTTTTGTGTTCCTATCCGGTCGGACAGACACTAGGCGTTCTCCCGCCTCGCCTTTGTGTTCCTGTCCAGTCGGACGGACACTAGACATTCTCCCTCTTGCCTTTCTGTTCCGATTCGGTCGGATGGAAACAAGGCGTTCTCCCCC
>JAMKQA010008496.1:0-16916 GCA_024699735.1 Posidonia australis | reverse complement strand
CCTACTGGTCTGGTTTTCTAACTGGGCTGCAAGCTTGCTACGGGTTTAAGGTTGGTTCAAGGGTCATACCCAAGGCAACATATGGAAAAACTCATCTTTGGGTCACCTCAAAATCGGGGTGTCTACAGGACCTCTTCCGATTCTGCACCCTGGTGGCGCTTAATGACGGTCACAATGACTTTCGTGTTCTTATATCGACATTGTGTGATTTCTTCTGTTCCCCTGTCTGGATGTCCCGATAGGAGTCCCTGCCTCTGAAACTGTTGTCTCCTTATTCTCATTTTTTTATTTTTTTTATTTTCTAATTTTTTTGGGATTTTCTTTTTCTCTATTATCTATACAAGATTTTGCATGCTGGCGGTTGTTCTGCTGCATGTTAGTGAGATTACCGCCTCCCGTCTCACTTAATTCAAGACTTTGATCCTCACCCTCCAGGTGAGGCTTATATTGCCAATACCAGCTAGACCCGCCTCCCGCCTGACAGGAGATTAACTCCATTGGTCTAGCATTCCTCTTCTCTGTCTCGTGCAGGACCATAACTGAAACCTGGTCCTGGGGTGGTACTGGTGCTTCTGCTAGTGATGATGGGGCAATTATCTTGCCTTTCCTCATACGATCGAGCTCTTCTAGGTCTTCCGCGAGCACATCCAACTGCTCTTGAAATAAGAGGTCCAGATCTCCAATGTTGTCTGTGTCTGCCTTGTGGACCACTGTGTGAACTGCTGATTGTTCTTGAGCTGCTGGATATATCTCTGTCTGGCCACTGTTTCGCTCAATCTCCTGCTCTGTACCCTGCTGCTCTGTCTCCGGCCAGCCACTGTCTTGATATGACTCTTTTAGACAGACCCAAGCTGATGGCGCTCACACTGCATATGAACTGTGGTTTGGATCCATAATGCCTGCGCTGATAAAGTTGGCTAAATTCCGTGGAATAATCATCTTGAAATACTTACCGAAGCGTTGCGATTTCTTCCCCTGGCAGCACCGTTCATAACCCAAACCTTCTCGCTCCATCCATTCCTCGGCCTCGATCGGCTCGACGATTCCTTGGCCATAACGCCCCAGAGGCGATCCTTTCTCATATCCCCACTTGCAACACAAATTGTCGACCATCAAACGGGGGTTGCCAGAAGTGGCCAAATGGCTGACATGCTCCAAGGGGGGGATGAAATTAACCGGCTCAAACCGGTTAACCCGGTAAAGAACATTGGAAGGCTTTGGTTCAAAGTGGATGGTCTGGGGGGCTATAGCAGAGACAGATTCAACCTTCTCCATATCCTCCGCTAGGACAACAACAACATTGTCCTCTCAGCAGAATTTAATCATACGATGGAGGGTTGAAGGAATGATTTGATGCTTGTGAAGCCAAGGGCGTCCAAGCAAAAGGTTGAAGGAGGATTCGATGTCGACGACGTAGAATTCTACGTCGAATCGAGCAGGGCCTATGGTCAACGGAATGATCAAGATCCCAAGTGCATCATGATGCGTATTATCAAAAGCTGTCATCCCTTTTAGAGTTGGCGTAATGTCCTCGGACTTGAATCCGATTGCACTTGCCGTACGCAAGGGGCAAACATTTAAGCATGTTCCATTGTCTACAAATGTGAGAGGGACGCGAAAGCTCCGATACTGCGCGGTGATGAACAAGGGGGAATTATGGTTGGTGCCAGAAGGAGGTAACTCTAAGCTAGAGAAGGAGATAACATGTGGCACTGCTATCATTCCTACCAAATTTTCTAGGGTAGCTGGTTCAATTGTCGGGGATACACGGGCAGCCTGAAAACTCTAAGGAAGGCTTCTCTATGCTCAGCCGATGTATGAATTAGGTCCCAGATGGAAATATCGGCTTTGACCTTCTTAAGCTGTGCAGTGATGTCAGTTGAAGGTTGGCTGCTAGTGGTAGGATTAGATGGTGCTACTCTAGGCATAGGCAGTTGAGGAGAATGTGCTTGAAGTTGGACAAGGATTGGTGCTGCAGGTGCTGGTGATCTAGATGGCTGGGCTTGCAATGGGTTAGGGGTTAAAGCTGGGGAACTAGGCCTAGATGTTTGGGGTTTGTATACTCTACCTGATCGTGTTACTTCCGCGCACATTCCTGTGGCGTAGTTGTAAGGAACACGATGCGTGTCGTGGGTTAGAGTAACAACAACTAGGGGGCGGACAACTAACTGTACAGATGTGGTTGAAGGACGTGGGTGAGTAGGTGGGTAAACCTGAGGGTACAGGTAGTTCTAGGGGTATGGGTGAGTCTGAGGGTATGCTAGCTGACTTAGCCTAGATTGGGGCCAAGCTGATAAATACACTGGGGTTGGTGGCTGGGTCTATACAACAGGTGGCACCTCAGGATACTCCAACTCGACAACCGAACGGATCATATGAATAGATTCCTCGGAATTGCCAAGGAAAGAACGATACAATTGGCATGGAAAAGGGGACGACTCATCATGGATCAAGTCGGTCGGACGGATGGAGGAAGAGATAGGCTCAGAAGAAGAAGAGATAAATTTGACTCCCAAGGAACTTGATGCTCCCGAGGAGGAATGTTGTGGCAAGGGTTGGTTAATTATATTGGGGTGTGCTGGCTGTGCTTGGGCGGCCACTGGTGTGTGTGCTGGGCTGGCTACCAAGGTGTTAATCACTATGACCCTCTGGTCAATCAAGTCCTGGACAGCGTCCCTGAGTGTCAAGATATTATCCGTCGAATGACCAGCCTCCCGATGGAAATTGCAGAACGCATTGGCGTTATACCAGGCAGGAAGTGGACTAGGTTGTGGGCGCACCTCAGGTAGCCTCAGCAGGGATGCGACCCTGGGAAATACCATGCTCAAAGAATCCACTAACGGAGTATAGTGGCGCCTGTCACGGCGTTGTCGCTTTGGCTGTGGATGTGCCAACGGTGGGCGCATCCTGGCCGATGGAGCAGGGTAGACTGGTGTGGCTGTGGGGGTAATGTGTGATGCATGCGGTGCTCTAGGTGTAGGCGTGGGTGCATAAATTACTTGGCGTTGCGGGGGCGGGCAGACATTTGCTGGCGCAGTAGGGGATCTAATGTAAGAAACTGTATTTTTGGAGGGATCCCGCCTCCAAGATGGATTGACATTGTGGTTGTTGTTGCTGCTTGGGCCACTATGTGAGGTAGTGGCCTACTTGGCAAATGCCGAGTGCACGGGGAAACTGCCACCGCGCAGTGAGCTCTCAACACGGGCGCCCGTCCGAAGCAGTGTCGAAAAAGTGGTGACCGGTTGTATGCTAAGCAGAGCCTCGAAAGCTGGTTGTGCTCCTCGGAATATAATCTCGATAGAATCCTCGTTGGAGGGTCTATCTTTGACTTGTGAAGCCAAGGAGCGCCACCGTCCAACATACTCCCCAAATGTCTCTTGGGGCCTCTGCCTGATAGCGACTAAATCCTCCCACTTGGGGACTAAGTCGAGATTGAAGGAATATTGTTCCAGGAACGCCTGCGTAAGGTCGTCCCAAGTCTTGATGGTGGCCATGTTGAGGGAAGTGAACCACTTCAACGCGGGCCCCATGAGACACTTTTGGAACAGGCGGATTAACAATCTCTCGTCAGCTTGGAGCTGAGCGAGGTCTCCGCAATAGGCTTTAAGGTGGGCAATTGGGTAGCCCTCACCATTGTATTTGTCGAATTCCGGGATTTGGAAATTCGAGGGGAGAGTCGCCTCTGGGAAATAACAGAGGTCCCAGAATTAGTAGGACTGGCGGTCCCGGCCCTGCACTTGTTGAAGACTGTGCTCCAGATCATTTACTCACGTGTGAAAAGCATCAACAGCTACTGCAGTTGTGGATTGTGCAGCAGAGGCGGGTACCACGTACATTGTATGGGTCGCCCCTAAGGGCTCCTCCGGATCCACCATTCCGCTGCCTGGTGCTACTGCAGGATGGCCAGTGTACCCGTGCATGGGTTCATTGTGTTGTGGGACAAAGGATGAGGCTTGTGTGTGGTATAAGGGTGAAGATAATACAGGGGTGGTGCAACAAGTGGTGCAGAGTGTGAGAGCAAGAGCTGTTGGACCGGAATGGTCTCAGGTACAATGCTCACGGCGTGTGCTCCCGTCAACCGAGATAGCTGACCACCAGATAGGAGGGATGCATGTTATTGTGGGTGCTGTGTAGGTGTAACAAATGGTAATGTCGACACCCCTATCGCTGGAGAGACAAGGGACGGCAACCGCTGTGGGGGTAGTGCTGTGGATGCAAACAATGGTCCTAAGGCCGGCTGCATAGGCAACTCGGGAGTCGGAAAGGTCAGGGTTGAGAAGGGCTGGAGTGCCAGTGCCAATTCCTGCAACTGCTGGGCGAGGGCCGACATTTGTTGCAGTCGCGCGGTCATGGGATTGTCGCCGGTGGCTCCAAAGAATGGAGGCAGAATAGAGGACGAAGAATCAGGAAGCTGAGATCCTAGTTGTCCAAACTAAGGGGAGGCCACTACTGAGACAGTCGCAGTCGGAGGAGGGTGGTAAATACATAGCCCTGAGGAGAAATAGACTCAACTGCTGTGGCCCCAACTGCAGCAAACGACCAAACAGGTGGTCCCGAAGGCACGGTAGCCACAGGGACACGGAAATGAGGTGGTGGAGGTCCTCCAGAAGCCAGGGCAAAAGCTAGGGCAGCACTGACAACTGGAACAGAAACAAAGGAAGAGTATTCCGAGACGGGGACCACCTCCTGGACAGCAAAGGAAAGGGACTCGCTGGCATGCTGGGCCATGGTAGATCGCGAGTGAGTAAGGATCGGACTGCGGCTGGGAAGAGTAGGATAAATCCTAGGACGAGCTATCGTTGAAAGTGACAGATAACTCGGGAGACGCGGTCGAGAATAGGGTCGCAGACAGAGTCAGTGAAAGGAAAGATCTCGAGCTTAGGCTAAGGAAACTCGCACAGACAAGAAACCTATGCGCATAAACAAACAAGTTAAAAAAGATGCAATGTTTATGGTGGTATAAGATGCAAAATGCATGAAAGACTCTAGTATGCGCTCCCTCGCAACCTAGGGGTGTCCTACCAAGCCGTTTACTCCGGGTTCACACAGGGGTGAATGGGTCTCCGACTCAAGGTTTGAAAGATTAAGATCCCCGTTCTAAATCCTAGCCTAAGCTTAGGCAGTGAACGGGTGGTGCGTTCGGGGCCTCGTCCTCTGCCAAAGCAGTAGGCTGTACCCTCTACTATCACCGATACGACCTCAGACAAGAGGGGACAGACCCGATATTTCATCCCTCGCCAAAGCCATAGGATGAGACATCGAGAAATGTCCTTCGCAAACTGTATAGGCGGACTCAGGGGAGGAGAAGATGCATGTCCTATATGATGAATGCAAAGCATGTTTTAAGTTTTTTACTTGAAAGTTTATTAAACCGTGGGGAGAATTTGCAATTTGTTACTTGTTTGCCTTATGTTTTATTGATTTTGGTTTTTAAATTTTCATTAACTAAATGGGGAGAGCAGACATGTCTCTAATCTCCTAAACATGGCATGTACAAGAAGGGAAATAAACATGCAAATCAGCCATGAATTAACAAACAGAAGCGTGTGCAGGTTGTGTGCAATAGTGGTGACATAGAAAATGTAAAAAGAAAACACCCATTATACAAAAGGCATGCATGTAAGAAGCACCTCTTATAAAGGGACAACCAAAGCAAAGCAAAGAAATAAGCAAGCAAGGAAAGAAGCCAAAGTAAACGAGAAACCCAAAACAAAAGCCGGGATCTGGTTATCCCCAGCGGAGTCGCAAGTTCCTGTAACCATACCGGCGACAACCTCGGGCTTGGTGCGAAAGGCCAAATACACGAGGGTCGGCAAAGTCACGACAAATACGATTAAAATAATGATAAAAATGCAGGAGTCGCCACCTAGTCTATTTAAAAACGGAAGACGAGGAAAACCGCTTAAAACATTCAAATCATGCAAATAAGCCAATGAAAAAGCAGGTCATAAACCAGAAATGGGTAAGGATCCCTGTTACGCACGAGGAAGGTATTAGGCACCCTCGTGCGCCCGAAGAATCAGTCTTTCTATGGGTTTCTCGTTTTACTTAAATAAAATGTCGACTTTTCAGCCTTTCTGTACGCCCGAGGGCGATATGCCATGCCATGCTGAGTGAGTGGCGTCTTATGCTAAAATAAGGGTGCATGGAGTGCAGGGTGTGTCCTAATGCTCAGAAGTATCGCTTATATAATGGGTCAAACATTGATGGAAAAATATTGCATAAATAAGATCAAGGATCTATGTACTTTGAGTGATTTTCATCCTTACTTTACTATATGCCAAATGTGATCTAACATGCATAAAAATGTTTAAAAAACAGAGTTAGGTCTTCCTGATATATCAAGGATGAAAACCAAAAAAATTCAGAAGTAAATCAAAACAAGAAATCCTGCTAGAACTATGCGAAAACCACTGTGTGCTACTGAAAAACAGACTGATGTGCCAGTTTGGTGCGCCAGACTGGTGCGCCACCTAGGTGCTCTAGTGGGGCCAAGAAGATGTGCCAAGGAAAATATCAGAAAGCCATGTAGTGCAATGTCATATATAAATGCATTCCCGAATGTTTTGTAATGCAAAGTCTTTGTAAAGTTAGAAAATATACTTTGAAAATCTAGAAAAATGCAAGTATAGGATGATTTATGGACCTTGTGCTCAAGGGCTAGTAGCCTCACACAAGATCACATCCTATTCATGCTAGATGAAAGCAACAAGGTTCAGCCATATCACCTGGATCATGGGCTGATGCATAAGATTCTCCATATAGGAGTAAGGGGCAATCAGCCTACCAGAATTTAGCCAAAGACTGAATATACAAGGTGCAAAAAAAGTCTTAAAACAGTATTATTTCAAGATGAAAACATGCAGGCAAGGACTTATGATATCCAAGAATCAACACCAGGAAAACCAGAATCAAATTCCTCCGGGATACAATGCAGACTGAGATGCAAACAAGGTGATTTGCTCTCTGACCAGTTTGGTGCACCAACATGGTGCGCCAGAGTAGTGCTCTGGTAGGGTGCGCCACTCTGGGGCACCAGGTTGGTGCTCCCCAGAAAATCTGAATCAGACTGGTCCAGATTCAGTGATAAATGATTTTTTTGTTAATTGGATTAGTTTTGCAGGTGACAAAAAAAGCTGAGATATGATAGGATGCAAACAAATGGAAAGCTTTCATTATTAAAGTCCAAATCATAATAAATCATGGGTATATGGCTGATAATACTTGCATGTGATTCTAATGCATAATAGATGAGTGGGTGAACTTAGCAACCATTTGCATATGATGGATACATAAAGAACACATTTACTGCATATTTCCTAGCATGCATGTGCATGAATCATGGTTCCTTGTATAAATGAAAAGCAACTCATAGAAATTACAAGGTGCAGATTCATTATCATACAGATTTACATATTGAGCATCTTGCACAGGAAATAAACAGTCTTATCATAAAACTCTTATATAAACAACAAAAATTCAGATTTATGTGTGTGATTCAAGGCATGCTTTATTTGGTGTAAGAACTGAGATTAAAGAAAGTAAAAAAAAGGAGAACCTACATTGTCCAAGGTGTTCCTTTTTCGAAGACTAAAGATAATATGATCCTTGTTGCTTCGGAAGGGCTGGGAATGTTTCAGAATGCAAGAGAATGCTTGAGAAAACGAGAATGGGTTGCAGGAATCAGTAGATAGCATGTACTAGCTCCCCAAATGGTGGCCTATGGGGGTCCTTATAGAAGAATTCTCAAGGGTAACTTCTATGGAATGCAGGCAGCCTCATAAATGAAGAGCCTGGTGCAGATTCTATGGCATATTCGCTGGTGAAGGTTACTGACATGGGAGGTGGAAAGCCAACAGTCAGCAGCCTGAGAAGTGGCTGCGCGCCAGCTTGGTGCGCCAAATAGGTGCGCCAAATCGGTGCGCCTGTTTGGTGCTCCAACTAGGTGTGCCACTGTAGTGCTCCTGCTCGGTGCTCCAAACAGGTGCTCCACATTGGTGCTCTAACTTGGTGCTCTCCCCTACCTGTCTGAATTTCTAATTGGGTTGCGGGCTAGCTATAGGTTTGTGGCTGGTTTAACTGATGGGATTGGGTTTGGCATATCCAAAGCAACATCAGGAAAATTTATCTATTAGCCACCTCAAAATCGAGGTGTCTACACTATGTGCCCTCCCATTTCCTCCAGTGACTAGCTTCTTTGAATAGCTCCCATGTATCATTGGGACTGGCCCAAAACGTCTACTCCTTTTGAGGACGTAGATTGGATGCAGTATCTTGACCTGCCAGATCTGGCCCAGCGAGGGTATACAGGGGGGACATTCTGCTACAAGTCGGCCACTGGTGTCCCTGGTGCAGTCGCACATGTCCGACGTGCAACTGCCACGCGGCTCCTGGACGCGGGGTCCAAGCTGAGGTTCCTAGGTTTCTGTAATCTTGATCAGGAGCGTTACTGAGCTCGCTGACCTGCCTCTATTCATTTCCTTTGCTGACCTTCTGTGTGGGGCTGCCGACTTGCACCAAACTCTTGGCCTTAAACACCTAGCATAGCGCCTACTTGCCAAAACGTAGCTAACATGCCCTTGGCTGTGGATGCTCTGCTGAAGTCCGCCAAGTGGGCAGCTGACATGCCCCTGGCTGGAGGTGAGTCATATGGGCAGCTGACATGCCCCTGGTACTGGAGGTGGGTTGGCGATGTCAGCCAAAAGGGCAGCTGACATGCCCTTGGCTGACGACTGGGCAAAGTCCTATCCCACGATCATGGCGATAGGGGGAAAATGTAGATGCAGATGCATGGACGATGCTTACTTAGTTATGCTGGGCCCTCAGCATCAGGAAAGCATTGATGTCTACCAGAAAGGGAATGGGCAGATCTTTTTACCATAAGGACTCTATCCGGACCTCTAACTAGCAGGTGGCACTCCAAGTGGCGGGGTGATTGTGCTAGGACAGTGGATACTGAAATGATGGATAGCTGGGTGGCAAGTGTTTAAATGGTGACATGGCTAGGACATCGCATCAAACTCTCTGGGTCCCACACCTGCTCTTTTTATATTATCGACTTTTCTTTTGCTCCCTCGTAGGTGTGTGGGCTCACTCTACTCCTATTGGGGGTAATGAACATCAAGGTGGGAGGCTCTTTACTAAGAAGGGGGCTAGTCTTTCAATGGCGTGGTGGCTCAGGTGTATGCTCCAACTCCTCCCCGAGGTACAGTTGGGGTAAAGTCGGCTCACACACCTCTCTCTAGGGCTGACTTCTATCATTGACTTCTGTCTTCTCATTTCTTTTGTGTCCTCTACGCATTATGTTTTTTTTTTGCTCACTCTCACGCACACCCAAACATTTTATCTCCCTCTTGAAGGTGTGGGTCCTTGGAGAGTTTGAAAACTATGCCCTGCTCATGATGGGGGGTGGCTTCCTCACTTGCTAGACGATCCAGATAGAATTCTTTGAGAGGTAAGAACCTTTTCCCAAGGTAGGCTAAGCTTTTTCGATTTCATCATCGGACAAAAATGCAGATGGTGCATGCGCATGTATGCTAATACAGGAATCTGAAACATGAATGCTGAGTGTATGCGTTGCGTGAATGCGGGAATGCGTGCTAGGATGCAGATTACAAATGCAAAATGCGATGATGCGGGGTGCTCGGATATAAAAAGGGTAGGACTTTGCTTAATGCCGGGACCCAGTCACTGGTAGTACTTCTTCAGGTAACACGTATTTACTGGCTTAGACTGCTCGATGTGGTCCATGTCCTCCAAGATCACGGCTCCTCCAGAGAAAACCTGCTTGACGACGAAAGGACCTCGTCAATTGGGTCGAAACTTTCCACGGGCATCGGGTAGATGGATAGCTCGTAGAACCAAGTCACCGGGCGCTAAGCTTCTGGGTCGGACCTTCTTCTAATAAGACCTAGCCATGCATTTTTGATAATACTGAGCGTGGTGCAAGACTTGCAATATGTGCTCGTCTATTAGGTTCAATTGTACGCACCGATCTTCGACCCATTCTGCCTCCTCTAACTCTGCTTTCTTCAGGATCTTGAGTGATGGAATCTCTACCTTAATAGGGAGAACTGCCTCCATCCCATAGACTAAAGAGTATGGAGTTGCCCCTATAGTAGTCCGAATGGATGTCCTATAGGCCCACAATGCGTAAGGGAGCTGGTCGTGCCAATCCCTATGAGTTTCTGCCATCTTCTTCAGGATCTTGGTAAGGTTCTTGTTGGCAGACTCCATGGCGCCATTCATCTGTGGACGGTATGGGGAGGACCTATAATGCGTGATGTGATGGCTCTGCAGGAAATCCTCCACCCATCTGGCCATGAAGTTCTTCCCATTGTCAGAAATGAAGGAGTGGGGAACTGCATACCGGACTACAATATTATTCCGAATAAACTTCTCTGTAGCCACGGCGGTGACTGCCTTGTAGGAAGCCGCTTCTACCCACTTGGTAAAGTAGTCAATTGCTACCAAGATAAAGAGATGTCCATTGGAGGCTGCTGGGAGAATGGCTCTAGTGACGTCAATACCCCACGTTGAGAAGGGCCAAGGCGCAGACATATTATGCAGCTGATGGGGAGGAGCGTCGATGAGGTTACCGTGGATCTAGCAGTTGTGGCACTTTCGGACGAAATGGTAGCAATCCGCTTCCATGGTTGACTAGTAGTAGCCTTGCAACATGATCTTCTTGGCCAACAAGATCCCATTCATACGCGAGCCGCACACTCTGGCACGAATCTGTAGCGTCAGGGTATCGGCCTCCTTTCAGTCTACACACCTCAACAGCATCTGGTTGTAGGACCTTCTGTACGAACGGCCACCTTCAAGGACATACATTGACGCATGTCGCTGCATAGTCTTCCTGTCAGTGACTAAGGTATTAGGCAGGAGGTTCCCAGTTTAAAAGAAAACTTTAACGTCGTGGTACCAGGGAAGCTCTTCAATTGGATCCTCCTCTTCGATGCTCACGCAATACACAGGGTGGTCCACCTGAGTTGTTGGATCGAGTGGCTTCTCTAGAGGGGGGTGAATAGAGAACTTTAATTTTTAATATTTACTTTCACAATTTTAGGTACAAGTTAATCAAAATGAAGTATGTTACAAAAGTAAACAAGAAACTCTAGCACAATCATATAAATTTAAGGTTAATACTAATTCATGCACATGAAGGAGATGAGAGTCAATGAATACACAGGCAATTTATTGTGGTTCGGCCAAAAACCCCGACCTAGTCCACTCCTCAAGACCCTCTTGAGATTTTTCCCTTATACTAGAGTGATAAAACACTTACTTGCGTTGGCTATCCCACCAACCCAATCCTTGCTTCTTCCACTTCTCGTTCCTCGAGAAGCTAGAGCCTCCTTTTGTACCTTTATAACAAATTACCTTCCCTTTCACAGAGCGCTTTCACATAAGATTACAATATCGGCTTGTGAGGAGAATGTAGGAGAGAGTTTGAGCACAGTAATCGAGAGATACAAGTATAAAAGTGATGTGTGTCCTATCAAGGCTGGTAGAGGTCCTATTTATAGCCAAAGGATCACCAAAAGATGTGTCTAACTATTAGAAAACGATCATAAACGGCTAGTCTATCGGTATGCCGTTTTGACCTTCGGAATGCCATTTATGTCTTCAATCAGCAGCTCTTGGGTAATTCGGTATTCCAGAATTATTTTGGTATGCCAAATTCTCCAGATACAATATATCGTTTTAGTACGATATGCCGTTTTATCTTTAGCTTTATCTTCTCAATCTCTTTCGGGGTTCCATTGCTTGTGCCGATTTTTCCTGATTCGGTATGCCATTTCTCTTCGGTATGCCGTTCTTGATTCTTCATCTTTGATTTCGAAGTTCCGTTTTGTGTACCGATTTCTCCTATTTCGGTATACCGATTTTCCTCTGGTACGTCTTCTTTGATACAACCAAATTGCTAAGTACATCCTTATATATTTATTTACAACATTTTTCATAAGATTTGCATGACTCAAATAATTACAATTCTTTAACCTTATTTCTCATTCATGAAAATATATAAAAAATTCATTAGTCCAAATTTAATCATCAAAACAAAGTATATTTCTAATAATTGAGTCACCGACACATCCACCACGTGATCGCCCAGTATGGATAACCATGATGCCAAGGTTGCCAAAGCATTTGCGTATGCATTCTTGGCTCTGTTCATAACGGAGAAGGAAATATCCTCGAATTCTGTCATGAGCTTTAGAAGATATGAGTGGTATGGCACCAGCTTTGGGTCTTTTGTCTTCCAACTCCCATTCACCTGGGATATGATCAGCAAGGCATCACCGTGGACTTGCAGTTCCCGTACCCCGTGCTCCAACGCAGCCTGTAGGCCAAGGATGCATGCTTCGTATTCCTCCTCGTTATTGGTGCACCAAAACGATAGCTTCTTGGAAAACGAGATGAGTTGTCCTTGGGGGGTTGCCAGCACTACCTCGATACCCTAGCCTCTCTTGTTTACTGCCGTGTCAAAGTAGAGGCGCCACCGCTTCCGGTTATCTGACTCCTCGAGCCTTAAATCATCCATGGCGAACAATATGTCCTTGTCAGGAAACTGGGTCTGCAAGGGCTGATACTCTGGCAAAGGCAGGTCAGCTAGGTGATCTGCTAGGACCTGCCCCTTCAATGATTTCTGCGTCACAAAGGTGATGTTGTATTGGGATAACAGAACCTGCCATTTGACTCATCTACCTACTAGTGCTGGTTTCTGGAGCAAGTACTTCATCGGGTCATGTCGACATAACAGCAAAACTGGATACGCCATCATATAGTGCCACAGGCGTTGGGTGGCCCAGACCAAGGATAAGCAAACATTTTCAATGGTGGTATACCTGGCTTCACAATCATTGAACTTCTTACTCAGGTAGTCCACCACCCTTTCCCTTCGGCTTGTCTCATCGTGCTGACCCAATACAGCGCCCATGGAGTACTGTGTGGCTGATAAGTAGAGGAGGAGTGGTCGTCCCGAAGTCGGGGAAACCAGGATTGGTGGCATGGCTAGCATCTGTTTGATCTTGTTGAAGGCAGCTTGGCACTCCGCATTCCAGGTAATCTAAGCATTTTTCCTCAGAAGTTTGAAGATTGGCTCGCATATGGGGGTGAGCTGGGCGATGAACCGACTGATGTATTGTAGGCGCTGGAGACTTCCTCGAACCTCTCTCTCTGTGGCTGGAGGTGGCATATCAATGATAGCTTTGGCTTCACTGGGGTCGACCTCAATTCCCCTTTGGCTGACAATATACCTGTGACCATGTCGACCCGAGGATGTCCCGGCGCGGAATCACGCCAGAGGGAAGGAGACTACAGCCACGCCTAGATGGCGAAGGCGTAAGGAAAGATAAAAGAAAAAGAAAAGAGGAGTCGCCACCTAGCCTTTTAAGGGAAAGACGAGGAAAACCACAAAAAGATAAATGCCTGAGGTGCGATGTGAAGACTGGATGTTTGCTAACCAGATGATGGATAAGGATTCCTAGTCTAATTGCTTGCTAAAGGCTAGATGGACGTTTGCTAAATCTGGATCGTGCTCTAATTATGCTAATATGTATGCCATGACAAGACTGGATGGATGTGCAAGATGATGTGCGAGAACTGCGAAGAAACCCACATGAATTGACAAAATCGCAAAAAATCACATAAAATGACGAGGTTTTGTTAAAGAACGCTTCTGAAAAACATAATGATATCAAAAAGATGACAAGCCAAGTCAACCCAAGTCCTCGGAATCATGAAAAAGTCGTGAAAATAAAAAAGGGGAAAAATAATCCGTGGTACGACCAAATGTCGGCCTTCAGGCCTGTTAATGTACGCCCTTGGGCGATGAAACCCAAATCAAATCAAAAATCTGAAATGTAGGATTAAAGCCAATCAAATCGAATATCGGATAGGAAACTCTGAAGACAAAGTGAATCGGAATCATGGAAAAAGTCATGAAAATCAAAAAGGGGAAAATAATCTGTAGTGGGGACAATGTTGGCCCTCAAGCCTGTTAATGTACGCCCTCGAGCGATGAAATCAAAATCAAATCAAAAATCTGAAATGTAGGGTTAAAGTAAATCAAATTGGACATTGGATAAGGGATTCTGAAGATAAAGTGGAGAAAGGAACCCACTAAAGAAAAGGCATGAGATGCTGGCTCGCTAAATGCACGTGTGAGGAAAAAAGGATATGAAATGCACAGATAAATGCCTAAACGTGTAAAAACTCTAAAGAATGACTTAAACATGGACTACGCAAGACTAAGTGCAAAGATTGGGATGCATACTCATGGATTGGAGGCATAGGGGCAATTTGGTCATTTCCTTGGCCGAAGATGATAAATGCCAACATGAAAGTGATGCATGGGCTAAGTTGTGTCAAAATGTGTGCCAAATGTCTAGAAGATGTTATTTGCAAGAAGTAAGGAAGAGAAAATCAAAAAAAAGTTGTAAGCGCAATAAGGGACACACATAGGGGCCAAAATGCAAAATTCACAGAAAAGACTAAGAAACTGGATGAAAAATATGCTCATGACATCTATCCTAACATGCAAATGACGGGTCCAATGTCAATGTGGCACAGGGATGTAAAAATTGCACTTGGATAATTTCCTGAAAATTCAGGGTCTAAAGTGTAAAATTCACACATGAGTGCAAATGCGGCCAAAATGTAAAGCTAAGTATCAAATCTCGGTGAAAACATGCTTTTTAACTGGAATCAATGATTAAATGCAGAATTGAGGTGCAATGAGTGAAATATGTCCCAAAAGCATGAAAGAAAACATTTAAAACCCTAAATGATGGATTTGGAATTAATCTAAGGTTTAAAATGTAAATTTTATGCTCAAAATTAATTTGATGTCAATCCATGGACTTTTCTGCAAAATTTCAGGGTCTGATTGTGACAAAATGAGGCTTTTATGTTGGTTAAAGCAATTATGAAGTTTCTTGGGGATTAGGATGCAAAATGTACAAAGGAAACTCATTTTTTAAAGTTCTGGGGGCTTAATGCAAAAGTCTAGGACTAAACTGTAAAGAAAACTCCATTTTACTAACAGTCGGTGTGAAATTTAAATATCTTAGAGCTCAGGCAGCAAATTTCACAGAGAAAACATCATTTTTAAAAGATTCAGGGGCTAAATGCAAATTTCTGGACCTAAATGTAAAGAAACTATGCTCTAGGGACCCAGATGTGATAAAAACATGCATTAATATGTTAAGAATTAAAAGACGAACTATGCAAGGGCCACATGCAAAATTCACAGAGAAAATAAAAGAAATAAAAAGTATTTTAAAACTACAAGGATTAAAGTGAAAAGGTATGGACCCATATGCAAAGAAAAGGACCTAAACGTAATAAAATAAGGACTTAAAAGTAATAATCAAAAACTAAAAAAATAAGGCCTAAAAAGACCCATTCGAAGATCCCGAAGGATCGCCGGAGTTCTGCCGCCGGCGATCTCTCCCACGAGCTCCTGGAGGCGGTCCGACGGTCAGAGGGGTGCGTGCAAGGTTGGGGAAGCACCACGGAGTCACGGCGAGGCTGGGAGGATGGCTGGTGAAGCCCGAGGAGGTCTGGAGGCCTTCCCCCACCTCCGTCTCTGACGACAGGGACGATGGCGACAATTGGGTCGCTGCAGAGGCTCTAGCAGGTGGTGGAGCAGCTCAGTGGGCTCGTTGGGGATGCGCGGAGGTTCCTGGATCGTTGGCGTAGAGTGTGGTGGACTCGTGCACGCGGGGGTGTCCTCAACGGCGTGCGGCAGCAGCGGTGGCGTCAGCGGTGGCTTGGGCTGCGGAGGCTTCTCCGGAGAAGGGGGTACAGAGGAGGAGGGGAGGAGAGGAGGAGAATAAGGAAGGAGCCCTGGGGGCCTCTCTCCACCGCAGAGGGCTATGGGTTCACCGGAGGGGATGAACCCATCACCGGAGATGGGGACGACGGTGTGGAGGGGGGCGTCGCTCCACCGCGACACGATACAGGGGCCTGGGGGACCAAAAAGGCTATACGGAATTGAACTAGAGGGAGAAGAATTGTACCTGGCGTGCGCAATGTCCTCTCCAACGCGGAGGGTCGACGGCGAGGCGCCTCTGGTGGCTCTGGTTTACGGAAAAAGGTGGCCATTGGCTTGGGGAATTCAAGCCGGATGCTTTCGTGGGTTGATGGTAAAGGTAGAAGGGCTCTGGATCACTGGGAGAAAGCTCAAAGCTTGTCGGTCTCTCCGCTTGAGAAGAAGCGTCAGCGGTGTGGTTTTAAACCCCAGCGAACCTCCACAGGGCCGTTGATCAACCTCCTCAGCCACTAGGCGCCGCTGGATCAAGCGCGCAGGCTGGGGACGCTCGACAAAGATGACAGGGAGGTTATGGATATGCTCCGAAGATTTCGAAGTTGACCGGAGTCGTCGCTAGAGAAAAGGGAGCTCACTGGAATTATTTTTCTGGTTTTATAAAGTTTGAAATTGCAATTTTCAATTACACTGTATTGGGCTTAATGGGCTTAGGGTTTTGGATTTTTATTTTGGTTTTTCTTTTGATTTTAATTTTGGGATATTTAGGGTTTTAATTTTAGATTTCTAATTGGATTTTGTGGGTTTAGTTTAATTTCTTAATTTTGTAATTTAGGGTTTAATTAGGGTTTTGATTAGTTTAGGGTTTTTTGTTTTGGGATTTTTTAGGGTTTTTGTGTTTATTTAAGGTTTTATGTTTTTAATTTAGGGTTTTTGTGTTTATTTAGGGTTTTTGGATTGATTTAGGTTTTTTAATTTTAATTAATTAGGGTTTTATTGGATTTTAAGTGGATTTAATTAGATTTTACTTAATTAGGGTTTTTATTTGATTAATTAGGGTTTTTATTTGATTTTAAGTGGATTTAATTGGATTTTACTTAATTAGGGTGTTTATTTGATTAATTAGGGTTTTTATTGG
>JAMKQA010008494.1:0-18994 GCA_024699735.1 Posidonia australis | reverse complement strand
ATTAACATGCTATCCCATTGTAAAAGAACAAGAAGTTACTTGAAAGATAAAAGGGCCTACCTTGTCCGAGGTGGATGTTCCTTCAAGGAAGAAAAGAAAGACCCAAGATAATAAGCTCCTAGGTGCTTTGGAAGGGCTGAGAATACATCTAGATGCAAGAAGAAAAACTCGAGTGCAAGTGGGTGTATGCAGAATTCTGGAGAAGGCTCCCTTTCAAGATGATTCAGCCCTTTCAAATGGTTGCCTAAGGGGTCTATTTATAGGGATTTCTTCATAGGTAACTCCTAGGACAACAAAGAGCCTCGTAGACGAAAAGCTTGGAAGATTCCATGGCATATTAGCTGGTAGAGGTAACAGCCATTGGAGGTGGAAAGCCAGCAGCCAGTAGCCTGAGAAATGGCTGGGCGCCTGGTATGTGCGTCGGGTATGTGCGCTTGGCATGTGTGCCTGCTAGGTGTGCTAGGTATATGTGCTAGCTAGGTGTGCTAGGTAGATGTGCTAGCTAGGTGTGCTAGGTAAGTGTGCTAGCTAGGTGCTCTCTCCTACCTATCTAGATTTCTAGTTGGGTTGCGGGCTTGCTATAGGTTTAGGGTTGATTCAAGGGTAAGCCTCATCCAAAGCAACAACTGGAAAGCTCATCCATGGGTCACCTCAAAATCAGGGGTGTCTACAGATGCCCCTCCCTGAGCGAGGTCGAGGGACGAAGGGAACCAAGACTGATGCTCAGGGTTCACAAGATACCCCCATTTTGAAGTTACAGAAGGATAGTTTTGCTGTAGGCAGTAAGTTACTTATCCGGCGGATGCACTGAAAATCATGACTTGTTGCCAAATGCAAATGAAAAATGCATGCAACTGCTGATCTAGATGCTGGGGATGCGATGCTAATGCGAGATGCCAATGCAAGAGCCGATACGAAGCTAATGCTAATGCTGAAACAACAAGGCAAGAGATAAAGAAATCTTGCACACAGAGGAAACCATAGGCAAGAAAATGATAAGTTGTCGGACTCATCAACCAGATTATGAGGTTATCAACCTGAGAGACGGGATACGACAAGCTAAACAAGTCTAGTCAGCCCAGCTTCCTGACAGCGTGACGATTGTCAACCCAGTAGTTGGGGATACCAGCCCAAGAAAAGAAGGAGGGCATGACAAATATACCATTTGTCAAGCAAAGCAGGGCTCGGTCCGCACGGACCAAGGGCAAACAAAGAGATTTTGTGCCCGAGAAAACTCAGGACAAAAGGAGAAACAAAAAGGATCTTGACCGCCCGGTCAAAGGGTCAAACAACTGGATTCCGCGCCTGCGAAAACCCAGAAGAGAAAAAGAAAAGGACCTTGACCGCCCGGTCAAAAGGTCAAGCAGCTGGATTTCCTTCCCAGGGAAATCCGAGAAAAGGGCTAAGACCTTGACCATCAGGTCAAAAAAGTCAAGCCGCAGCCTGCCCTAGGAAATCTGAGAAAGGGGCTAGGGACCTTGACCATCAGGTCAAATGGTCAAGCCACAGGATTTCCTGCCCATGGAAATCCGAGAAAGGGGCTAAGGACCTTGACCATCAGGTTAGAGGTCAAGCCACAGGATTTCCTGCCCCAAGAAATCCGAGAAAGGGGCTAGGGACCTTGATCATCCGGTCAAAAGGTCAAGCCACAGGATTTCTTGCCCATGGAAATCCGAGAAAGGAAGGACTTTGGCTGCCCGGTCAGAGTCAAGCAAGCTGGATTCCGCGCCCACGAAATTCCAAGAGGGGCAAAGGACATTGACCGCCCGGTCAAAGTCAAGCAAGCTGGATTCCGCGCCTACAAAAATCCAAAAGGGACAAAGGACATTGACCGCCCGGTCAAAGTCAAGCAAGCTGGATTCCACGCTTGCGAAAATCCAAAAGGGACAAAGGACATTGACCGCCCGGTCAAAGTCAAGCAAGCTGGATTCCGCGCCTGCGAAAATCCAAAAGGGACAAAGGACATTGACCGCTCGGTCAAAGTCAAGCAAGCTGGATTTCGTGCCCGCAAAAATCCAAAAGGCGATAGAAGGGTCTCCTTGGCTTGAAAGGAGAACCCGAGAAAACAAAACGATGAACCATGGATTATCCCCCAGGAAGGAACTGCAATATGCTGATCGCCGAGGTGCGGTGCAGAGATTGGTGCTCTCGCTAATTTGCATGTTTAAATTCTTGTTTGCTGCAATTTCCAATACTGCTTGCAAAAGATGAGGACCTATTCATAAATGCCCATAACTTGAGGGCTTTATTGCAAACTCCCCAACCATGACTGTCTTTAGTTGCTATAATGCCATTGTTCTGTGACATTTGAGACTCTGCTGCATGTCAACAAATGTTTGCTTCAAATTAAACTTCCCACGTACCTTGTGGGCTGTTTTGCAAATTTACGAAACATAGGGGGTTTTCTGCAAATTACCCATGTGGTGCATTTTGTGGGCCATATGCTTGACACCGTATGTCCTGCTCTTGGTGCATACGCTGTGAGATGCTAGGGGCTGAAGCGTAATTTTCACGGCCATTTTGCATTCGAAACCCTGACTTATTTCACACGTGGATCCCACTGAATAACTACCATAACTACCAAGAAATATTTTCATTTCTCTCTGCTGCGTGGGACTGCAAGGGGCTGCTGCTTTTGCTTGATTTCATATTCCCCAAAATAACATGTATAATGTTTCTTTCCGTTTAATTTTCCTTCTTCTCTAAAAGGGCGTGCCTCCTCCTCTTCTCCCCTATTCTTTTTCTCCCAACGAAACCCAACTTCCTCTCCTTCTCTATCTCCCAACGAAACCCATTTCTCCATTCCCCCCTCACGGCAGCAGTGCACAAGAGGTGCGCCGACGGAGTGCTCTCTGTTGGTGCGTGCGTGAGGCGTGTCGGTGAGGTGCGGCGGAGTTGCGGTGGCGATATGGTCCGTACCCTCCAGGATTGGCTAGACAGAGGCTCACTGGAGGAGGTATTTTCTCTTCCCTTGATCTCCACTTCCTGTGCTCGCATTCCCCTCTTGTTTTGGGTGGTTGACGGCTGGATGGGCTCCAGCGGGCAAGGGGCGACTCTGGCAGTTTGTGGCTTGGGCTTGGCGGTGTGGAAACGTCGGTGGAGTATGGGTCATGAGGACAATGACCAACAGGCTGGCTTGGGCTGCCCGTGGGTAGGTTTCGGTGGTCATAGCCACACGGTGGCGGGTCAGAATGATGATGCAGGCTGCTGATGGTTCAAACTGGAGTAGCTCGGTGGGAGGTGGATTCCGGCGAGTGGTAGTGCTGACTCTGGTTGGCTGATGAATCCGTGTGATTGAGCAGTGGCTGATGGACTGGACTACGCAGTAGGAGCCACGCGGTGGCAGGCTGGAGATGGGTTGACCGTGAGGCTTGTTGCTTGCTTATGCCATGCTATCTCTGATTTTTATCGCTAAATGCCTTGAAACGAATTGTTGAACCACTTGATAGCCTTTCATTTTTACAAATTTAACAATCAAATACTGAACTGCAACTGTACGCTTACATTTTTGCCGCCATATGCCATAGGCTTTATTTAAATGCCATGTCCCTTGCTATTATGCCTGTTTTTGACTACAATGCAATATTTGACTTTTCCTTGGATTCTATGTGCCCTTCTTGCTTTCTGTTTTCATGTAAAATTTGCACTTTTATAGGATGATCTAGTTCCCGAGGAGGGGACACCACAATCCTCGTGGGACATGCCTTCTAGTTCTCGTTCCTGGCGGCGAGGTAGTTCTTCGAGGTCACGGGCCTCTAGTAGCTCGACTCCTACCGTCCCTGTCGAGGTAAGCCCAAACTGGAAGAAACGGTGCATATAAATTTGGGGCTTTATCTGACTAATGTATTCCAGGAGTCTGGCAATTTCGAGGGGCGGCTGCTAAGCGACCATCACATCTGTGAAGGTCTAGACTTCGGGGTAATTTTCCTACTTTAACTGAGCTTTTACCATTATAAATTGCTTTCTGACTTGGCATTAATTCTGATTCTAACGTTTCAGGAGGGGGATGCAAACCGAATCATGCGATGCCACTGGGGCCCGATGCTTGATCACTTCCACCGTCTACCGGATTTTCTACAGGATTTCCTCCTCCACCGGTCTCCATTTGGAGGTTTGCTCCGCATACCCATCATACATCGTCATTACAACTTCTTTAGAGCCCTGGTAGAGAGATGGAGGTTTGAGATGCACACCTTTCATTTGCCATTCGGTGAGTTGACTATTTTGCTTGATCAGTGGGCCCTACTGACGAGCCTTCCTTTCGGTGACGAACCGATTATAGGTGAGACCACTCACGACTTCCACCTTGTGCCTGCACATCTGGGCCGTGTCCCTCCTAAGCCACCTAGGGGGAAACATATGATCACTGTGGGATGGTTAAGAGAATGGGACAAATTCTGGCCCAACCCCGAGCCTGACAGTGAGGAAGCAGATTTTGTACTGAGGCACTTTCTGCTGGAGCTGCTAGCCATGATCTTTTGTGATTCATCGGCCTACTACATTCATGCTGATTGGATTGCGTATTTGACCAACCTGGAACATCTGGATCATTATGATTGGGCCAGTGCTAGTTATAACTGGCTAATCTGTGGGCTCGACAATGTGGTGAAGCTTGGGCGCCGCTCTTACGTGGGGTTATACCCTCTGTTGACTGTAAGTATTTGCTTTCATTACTTTGCAATACAAATTTCCTTTATGCTTAATATTTGATAAACTGACTTGTGCTTGTATTTGCAGTACTGGATCATGGAGCACATCACCAGAGGGCACAGCTTTGGTCGTCTACGGGACGAGCTCCTGCCCCTTCCCCGCTAGTGGGTCGAGCCTGACCACCGGGCTGCTGCTGGGGTATACAGCTATGAGTCCTACCAGTATTTGCTGGACATGGTAGAGCTCAAGGATGTAAGTTCCTTCTGCCATTAGACTTTAACTTTGCATGCCTGTTTTATTTTCTTTTCTTATAATTCTCTATTTCTATAACAGGTTCACCTACGCCCATTCGCTCGATATGATGGATTCGACTGGGCTCCCTTGAACTCCGGCCATGTTCTCAGGGAGAAATAGGTGAAATTCTATTGTATGAAGAAGTCGGCCTACTACCTTCCCGGGCGTGTACGGCATCAATTCTTGAATGAATTTTGCATTCCTGCCCCTCCTCTTGCTGATATGGATCGCCCGGCTACAACTCGTTCGGTTGCTAGAAGCCGGCATGCAGCTGCCATAGCTTCCCAGGATAGACATGTCCTTCGGGAAGTTAACTATACAAATTATTTGGCCTGGTACAGGCGTGTGGGGAAGCCATACCTATTCGAGGAGGCAGTGCGAGATAGCCAACGCGGGATGTGGTATGCATCTGACTAGGCTCAGGTACATGATTTCCATTTCTGCTGTATATTGCTATCATGTGAATTACAAAACTTTGACATTTTTTATAATCCACAGGGCTTCGAAGAACAATTTGGCGCCTTTTATGCCGATATTCGCCGAAAGAGGGTAAGACTCTTACTTTGTAAACTACCATTTCTGTTGTATCTGACATATCTGTTATTTTGCAGGAACTGCGCTGGCGCAACATCATCCAGGTATGTTTCTCTTTTTTGCCCCTGCTACCACTTTTATAATTCTTATTGCTAACATAAGTTTAAATTTTGCAGCAAGACTTCCCTACTCAAGAAGTGAATGTAGCCAGTAGTGGGGATTTTACTATGGAGGCGTCTGAGGAGGATCGTTCAGGCACGGAGGTTACCTAATGGGTTCGCGATTCTGCTCCTCGTTCCCAGGCCGCCGCAGCTGCTCAGTGGTCGCGCCGAATCACTCGACGAGGCGCCCGACTCTTGGCGGAGCATTTTCAAAAGGCAGAATCTGATGAGGAAGATTCAAATGAGGAGTAGCCTTATTTACAGTTTTTGCAAGCTCTGTAATAACATTGGCACATTGTAACCTATTTTGAAAATTTATAAGAAAATTTCTGATTCTGCTATGTGCCCCTCGGGGTTTTGTGCATGTGCAAGCTATATGCAAAGTACTCTGTGCAGGATTAAGCAAATGGCGTCGATTTGGCGATGTCCATATTTTAGGGGAGGTACTGCTGAAATTTTGCAGCTATTCCAGGCACCACCTAGGTGCGCCTCCAAAATTGGCGAGTTTTGTTTCCTTTTCTGCTGAAACCCTTTTGTTCTTTTATATAAATTCGCATTCTACGAGAAACACCGCCGTATCTTCTGAAAAAAAACGGCAGCAGACCTTTGCTTTTGCTTTTTTGCTCACTTTCTGATCTTTCTGGGCACGGATTGTGTTATATTCTGTACTACCATGGAACGGGCTACTGTATACGAGCATTTTCTGTTGCTTTCCTATTGCTTTCTTGTGCTCTGCTGCAAATTTTCTTTGTATTCTATTATCTCACTTTCATGGCAAAATACTTTGGAACATGCTTCTTGATCCTGCAAACGTTTTTTGTATTATATTCTGCTAGATTGCTTTGCTTGTCCCACATTTATGTCAAGTTCTGTCTTTTACTGCCATATCTGGCCCAAATCTGTGTCTGCAGAGCTATCCCACCATGGTAACCCCAAAACACTGCTCAGATGCCCTACATGGCTGGATTGATGCCTTGACAGCTGTTGACCGCGAACAATTACGGGTCTGGGGCATTTCTTCCTCCCTTCTGAGTATAGCCAAGGTGGAGGTTAACTGGCATTTGCTGTGCGCCGTGGCTCGGTTATGGAAACCAGATTTGCATGTCTTCTGCTTTGGGTAGGTAGAGATGACCTTGACTTTGGAGGAGGTCAGACGGATCTGCAGTTTGTCGCCATTCATGCCCCCTCCAGTTTTTACCTGCCATGACAGCTATGTTCATGTTGTGAGCCGACTCACGGGCGTGGCCAGAGATGTCTGTGAGGAGTGACTTACCTGTAGAGACGGATCTACAACCATGGTGCGCCTGGACTATTTTGATGCGATCACAGGTGCCCGCTCTTCCATGGGTATCCTGTGGCTTTATTGCTTTGTGCTGCGCTTCCTTGGGGAGCTGATCTTTAGTCACGGCCGGATAACTGTGGCTATCAAGGTGGCAGAAATAGCCTGGGCGATAGTTGTTCGCCAGATTGATTTGGCCCCTATCCTTCTTGCTGAAACCTACGTTGGTTTGGATCGAGCATTGAAGTGCTCTCGCCATTTCCATGGGTGTGGTGCCCTGGTGCAGGTAAGCAAATCGTTAACTTTTAATTATTCTGCTGTGCTATTATTAACCATGATCCCATTTTTGCTAGGTTTGGTTCGCTGCCTACATGGGAATGAAAATTCTGCGCCCTCGGCCTTCTGCTTTTGAAGCCTATAGCCGTACTCACCATTCAAGGACGCTCGCAGGAGTCCTAGACTTATGCAGCAGACTGCAGAATCTTGCAGAAGATACAGTAACATGGTGCATTATATCCTCGGCGTCCCGAACCTTTACAGCTTTCTTCAACGCCAGGGATATGCGGCTTGTGGTTCTTTTGGGATTCTCGGGAGGCGTGGAGTATCATCCTGTCCGGGTCCTCCGCTAGTTCGATTTCTGCCAGGATTCTATTGTGCAAGGCCGCTGTCCTGAGTGGTACAAGAGATATGTTGTTGGCTCAAATGCAACTACTTCCGAGTTGGCCCACAAGACACAAGCTGGTGTCAAGTCTTCTGATCTTGCCATCACTGAGGGTTCTAGTTGCACGGTGGAATATGATGCCGAGATACGAGAGTCGTGGCCTCTGAGCATGCTCCCTCCTAGTGGTACTAGTTTCACAGGGGCTAGCAGTTCGAAAAGGCCCAGAATTGATTAACAATATTTGTATCCATGATAGACCACAATAAGAATTTTATGTCATTTTTGCATTGCTTATACTTATTCATGTAATTTCACAATTGCTTTTAAGATCAATTGGCATGCCCTTGGTTTCAAATCCTTCCACTTTAAAGAAGTGACTAACATGCCCCTAGCCGAATGCTTATACGACTCATACGGTAGTTGACATGCCCCTGGTCGGAATGCGAACAAAATGCCTTGCAAATATGCTTAACTAAAACTAGCATGCGCCCTAGCCAAATGCTTATACGAATCATAAGGTAGCTGACATGCCCCTGGTCGAAATATGACCAAAACGCCTTGCAAAGCAAATGCAATTATGTTTAACTAAAATGCTGTGCAAAAGATGCAAAGAAATGGTTAATTGATGTATTGGTACCCTCAGCGCCAAGGAAACCTGTTTTGCCTGTGATAGGTGTTGACACTGTCCTCAACTCATGTGGCACTAACCTAGGTACTTAGGTTTATTCGTGGCTCTCCTTCAGATTTATGGGCCTCATGCCAAATCCTTGGGGTCCTATACCTACTTTTTCAATAATTCATTTTTCTTTTTCTCCCTCATAGGCAACCTAAACCTACCCTGCTCCTGCTTGGAGGTAAAAATACACTTAGGCTGAGGGGGTGGCTGCTATTTCCCTTGTGCTGAAGGGGTGGCTAGTCCCTTTGATCATGTGGGCTTAGTAAGTGCTTGCTTCGACTCCTCCCCAAGCTATATGGTAGGAGTAAGGTTGTTCACATGCCTCTCTCAGTGGAGCTTAACTTCTATCTACTGCTTCTGTCTTCCTATTTTCTTTTATGCTCCAAGGTCAATGTATTTTTCCTTTTAATGCTCACACTCTCTCTAGACCTAACATTTTTCCTCCCTTTGGAGATATAGGTCCCGTGGAGATTTGTACATTTAGCCCACTTCTTTGAAATCTCTCTCTCACATCCTAAGCTTCTAGGGTAGTAGCACATGAGGAAGACTTGTCATGTCTTACGCAGGCAAGCTTCCAATTTTCCTCATCAAGCAGTGATGATGCTATGCAGAAAGAATAGGTGCAAGAGATTATTCATGTTTATGCTAGGATGCGCTAATCTAAAACATTAGTAGTTAAAATGAAGATGCATGAAAATGCATGGCTCACAATGCAAGGCATAGGATTGACTAAGAGTCACTGATAGTACTTCTTTAAGTAGGAAGCATTGATGGGCTCTGATTGCTCTGTAAGGTCTATGCCTTCAAGAATGATTGCACCCCCTGACAGGGCCTCCTTAACCACAAAAGGTCCAAGCCAGTTGGGCCTAAATTTTCCCCGTGTATCCGGCAAATGAATGGCACGCAAGACCAAGTCTTTTGGTTCAAAGCTTCTAGGACGGACTTTCTTTTGATAAGCTCGGGCCACTCTCTTCTGGTAGCATTGGGCATGATGTAGAGCTTGCAATCTATGCTCATCAATTAGATCAAGCTGAACATTACGGTCCTGTACCCACTCAGCCTCTTCTAATTTTGTCTCCCTCAAGATCCTTAACGATGGAATCTCCACTTCAAAGGGAAGGACTGCTTCCATGCCATACACCAAAGAGTAAGGCGTTGCTTCTGTGGATGTCGAGATGGAAGTTCTATAAGCCCATAATGCATAAGGTAGCTTTTCATGCCAATCTCTATGGGTCTCGGCCATTTTTTTCAAGATCTTTACCAGATTCTTGTTAGCCGATTCCACTGCCCCATTCATCTGAGGTCGATAGGGGGAGGATCTGTGATGTCTGATCTTGCAACTCTGGAGGGAAATCTTCAACTCTCTTTGCTATAAAATTAGTTCCGTTGTCTGAAATGATAGTAAATGGAACCCTATATCTGGTGACAATATTATTCTTGATGAATTTTTCTATAATAGCTGTTGTGACTGTCTTGTAGGACGCCGCCTTGACCTATTTCGTAAAATAATCGATGGCTACTAGAATATAATGGTGCCCATTGGATGCCACAGGATGAATGGCCCTGATAACAACAATTCCCCAGGTAGAGAATGGCCAGGGTGATGACATGCTATGCAATTGCTGTGGGAGAGCATGTATAAAATTGGCGTGTATCTGGAAGTTATGGCATCTTCTGACAAAGTGGCAGCAGTCCATTTCCATGGTAGACCAGAAATACTCCTGTAGCATAATTTTCTTGGCTAGAAGAACCCCATTCATATGTGGACCGTAGGTGCCTGCGTGGACTTTCAGCATTAGCATATCTACCTCCTTTTTGTCTACGCACCTAAGAAGCATCTTGTTATAAGACCTTCTGTATAGCTGCCCGGCCCCTAGCACATATTTGGATGCTAGCCATGTCAAGATCTTCTTATTTGATGCAGAAATGCCAGGAGGGAAACTACCAGACTCCAAAAATGCTTTAATATCACTATACCAAGACTGTTCAGCAGATGATGGCGCCTCTTGGATATGCATACAATGTGCTGGCTGCTCAATGCATGTCACTGAAATGTCTATAGCCCGTGCCTCTGGGAGTGATAACCATGATGCTAGAGTTGCCAGAGCATTTGCATATGCATTCTTAGCTCGCTTCATGAAGGAAAATTTGACATCTTCAAATTCTTCAGTTAATTTCAGCAAATGTTCATGATATAGTACGAGCTTCTGGTCTTTTGTCTTCCAGTCGCCATTGACCTGTGAAATAACCAGCATTGCATCGCCAAACACGTGGAGCTCTTGGGCGCCTTGGTCCCTTGCCATTTGTAAACCTACGATACAGGCCTCATATTCGGCTTCATTATTGGTGCATTCAAACATTAGCTTCCTCGCAAAGGGAATAAGTTGTCCTTGCGGCGTTGCTAGAACTGCACCGATGCCTCTTCCTCGCTTGTTGACCGCACCATCGAAATACAGACACCATTGCCACTTGTTTTGAGGGCCCTCTGGTTCTTCGTCACCCATTGCAAACAATATATCCTCATCTGGGAACTAGGTCTGCAAAGGCTGGTACTCTGCCAAAGGTAAGTCAGCCAAGTGATCCGCCATGGCTTGTCCTTTCATGGACTTCTGTGTGACAAAGGTGATATCGTATTGGGACAATATCACCTGCCATTTAACACATCTACCCACCAATGCTGGCTTCTGGAACAAATACTTGATTGGGTCATGCCGACATAACAAGAGAACCGGATACGCCACCATATAATGCTGGAGGCACTATGTGGCCCACACCAGGGATAAGCAGACTTTTCTATTGGGCTGTATTTGACCTCGCAGTCATTGAACTTTTTGCTGAGGTAGTAAATAGCTCTCTTTGCGCCAAGATTCGTCATGCTGCCCCAGAACTATGCCCATAGAATGTTGTGTGGCAGAGAGATATAGTAGCAAAGGGTGCCCTGGCACGGGAGGAACTAAAACTGGGGGCTTCACCAGAAGTTGCTTGATTTTGTCGAAAGCCACTTGACATTCATTATTCCAACAAGTCTGGGCATTCTTCCTCAACAACTTAAATATGGGCTCACATATAGGCGTAAGCTATGCAATGAACCTGCTGATATATTGTAGCCGGCCTAACAAACCACGAATCTCTTTCTCAGTGGTAGGGGGAGGCATTTCAATAATTGCTCTGACTTTATAGGGGTCCACTTCAATTCCCCTCTGACTGATGATGTAACCCAATAGTTTTCCAGAAGATACTCCAAATACACATTTGTTAGGGTTCAAGCGGAGCTTTTACTTTCGCATGCGCTCAAACAACCTTCTTAAACAGGTAAGATGGTTCTCGGGCTCTTTAGATTTGGCAATCATGTCGTCCACGTATACCTCAACCTCCTGATGCATAAGATCGTGGAATAAAACTGTCATAGCCCTCTGATATGTTGCACCTGCATTCTTTAATCCGAACGACATCACCCTGTAACAGAGGACTCCCCATGGAGTGATGAAAGATGTCTTCTCCATATCTTCTTCAGCCATTCTGATCTGATTATATCCAGAAAACCCATCCATAAAAGACAACATCTTATGCCCTGCAGTATTGTCTACCAGAATATCAATGTGAGGGAGCAGGAAATCATCTTTGGGGCTAGATTTGTTGAGATCTCGATAGTCAATGCACATGCGAACCCGTCCATCCTTCTTCGGCACTGGTACCACGTTGGCGAGCCATTCAGGATACAGCACAACCTTGAGAAAATTGACCTTGTATTGCTTCATAATCTCCTCCTTGAGCTTTAAAAGCCATTGGGGTCGCCATCTGCGGAGCTTCTGCTTGACTGGCCTTGAATTTGGAATTAGTGGCAATGTATGGACTACCACTTCAATATCTAGCCCCACCATGTCATCATAATTCCATGCAAAGACATCTACATATTCTTTTAGGAAAGCCATAAACTCTGCCTTTGCTTGTGGTGATAACTTGGCACTGATGCGTGTTTCTTTTATTTCTTCTGCCGTGTCGATGTTGATAAGCTCCGTTTCCTCTTCGACATGAATATTTGGGCCTTCTGGATCATCATCATAGAATGGAATTTGCGAGGGCTCCTCCTCATTATCTGCTCCATGGACCTCATCCTCTCCTTCATAGGCGATCAGTTCTGACAGGATCTCTTTTTCAAACGCCGGGTCAGTTATGTCCACTGAGAAAACTACCTCTGATTCTGCGCCCTGATGGCGTTTAAGGACTGTCACAGTGACATTTGTGTTTCTGTACCGACATTGCACTGCTGCTTCTGCTTCCCTGTCTGGATGATCTGAGGAGCTAAGAGTCCCTGCCTCTGCTGTGGATGCCTCTTTATTCTTGTTTTTTGATTTTTGTATCATTTTCTTTTGTGTTGCTAACTGTACAAAATTCTGCTTGCTAGCGGCTACTTTGCTGTAAACTGGTGAGGCCGCCACTGGCTGTACTACTTGCACTTGCTTCAAGGTTTTGATCCTCACCCTCAAGGTGAGGCTTATATTGCCAATACCAACTAGACCCGCCTCCCGGCTGACAGGAGATAAACTCCAATGGTCTAGTATCCCTTCTATCTGTTTCTTGCAGGACCAAAACTGAAACTTGATCCTGGGGTGGTACTGGTGTGTCTGCTGGTGGTGCTGTAACAACTGCTTTGCCCTTTCTTCTGCGGTCGTGCTCTGCTATATCTTCTGCGAGCTTATCTAGCTACTCTTGAAATAGAAGGTCCAGATCCCCAATGTCATCATCTGAGTCTGCTTCTTGGACCATAATCTGGGCTGCTGACTGCTCTGTCTACCTATCATTCTGCACAATATCCTGTCATATACCCTGCTGTTCTAGCTGGCTGTTGTCTTGATATGAACCCTCTAGACAGATCCAGGCTGGTGGTGCTGACACTGCATAGGAACTGTGGTTCGGATCCATAATGCCTGCGCTAACAAAATTGGATAAATCTCATGGAATAATCATCTTGGAAGACTTACCCTGGCGTTGTGATCTCTTCCTCTGGCTGCATTGCTCGTAACCCAAACCGTCTTGCTCGACCCATTCTTCGGCTTTGATCGGCTCAGTGATTCCTTCACCATAAAGCCCAAGAGGTGATCCTTTCTCGTATCCTCATTTGCGACACAGGTTGCTGATCATCAAACGAGGGTTACCAGAAGTGGCCAAATGGCCAGCAAGCTCTGAGGGCGAAATAAAATTAACCGGTTCAAACCGATTAACCCGATAGAGGACATCGATAGGTTTAGGCTCGAAGTGAATGGTTCGCGAGGTTAGAGCTGAGACAGACTCAACCTTCTCCATGACTTCTGCCAGGACAACAACAACGTTGTCATCCCAACAAAACCTAATCATGCGATGGAGGGTTGAAGGAATGATTTGATGCTTGTGAAGCCAAGGGCGTCCAAGCAACAAATTAAAGGAGGGTTCGATATCTACGACGTAGAATTCTACGTCGAAGCGAGCAGGGCCAATAGTCAGGGGAATGATTAGGATTCCAAGTGCATCATGATGCGTATTATCAAAAGCTGTCATCCCTTTCACCGCTGGTGTAATGTCCTCGGACTTGAATCCGATTGCACTTGCTGTGCGCAAGGGGCAGACATTAAGGCATGTTCCATTGTCCACCAGTGTGAGGGGGATGTGAAAGCTTTGATATTGCGCAGTGATGAACAAGGGAGAGTTGTGATTAGTGCCAGAAGGGGGCAACTCTAGGCTAGAGAAGGAGATAACTTGAGGTGCCGCTATCATTCCTACCATGTTTTCCAGGGTAGCAGGCTCTATGGTCTGGGATACACGAGCTACGTGAAAGACCCTAAGGAAAGCTTCCTTATGTTCAACCGATGTATGGATTAGGTCCCAAATGGAAATATCGGCTTTAACCTTCTTAAGCTGGGTAGTGATGTTAGCTGAAGGTTGGCTGCTAGTGGTAGGAATGGACGATGCTACTCTAGGCATAGGTGGCTGAGGAGAATGTGCCTGAAGTTGGGCAGGGGTTACTGCTATAGGTGCTGGTGGCCTAGATGATTGGGTTTGTAACTGGTTAGGGACTTGGGTTAAGGGGTTAGGCCTAGTTGCTGGGGGTTTGTATACTCTACCCAATCGCATCACCTCTGCACACATTCCTGTGGCATAATTGTAAGGAATACGATGCGTGTCGTGGGTCAGAGTAACAACAACCGGGGGACGGGCTGCTAACTGTACAGGTGAGGTTGAAGGGTAAGGGTGAGTAGGGGTATTTACCTGAGGATGCTGGGGGTATTGGTGACGGTGTTGGTGAACCTGAGGATATACTGGCTGACCTAAACTAGACTGGGGCCAAGCTGCTAAGTAGATTGAAGTACGTGTCTGGGGATATGCTACTGGTGGCACCTCGGGGTTCTTCGTCTCAACAACAGGACAGATCATAAAAACAGATTCCTCGACATTATCGAGGAAAGAGCGATACAAATGGTGGGGAAAAGGGGAAGACACACCATGAATCAAAGAAGTTGGGCAGATAGGGGAAGAAACAGACCTAGAAGAAGAAGAAGAAATAAAATTAACACCCGAGGAACCTGGTGCTCCCGGAGGCGGGTGCTGTGGCAAGGGCTGACTAACCATGCTGGGGTGTGCTGGCTGTGCTTGCTGTGCTGGGTGCGCTACTGGGGGATGTGCTAGGGTGGCTACTTGGGTATTAATTACAATGACCCTCTGGTCAATCAAATCCTAGACGGTGTCCTTGGGTGTCAAGCAATTGTCCGTGGTGTGGCCAGCCACCTGATGGAAATTACAGAACGCATTGGCATTGAACCAGGCTGGCAGCAGATTAGGCGGAGGGCGTATCTCCGGCAACCTTAGCAAGGATGCGACTTTAGGGAATACCATGCTCAACGGCTCCACTAAAGGGGTATAGTGGCGCCGGTCATGATGTTGTCGCTTTGGCTGTGGATGTGCCAACGGTGGGCGCGTCCTAGCCGGTGGGTTAGGATATACTGGTGTGGCAGTGGGGGTAATATGTGATGCATGTTGTGCTCTAGGTGTAGGCGTGGGTGCGTAAACTACTTGGCATTGCGGGGGCGGGCGGACATCTGCTGGAGCAGCAGGAGATCTAATATAGGAGACTGTATTCTTGGAGGGATCCCGCCTCCTGGGTGGATTGGTGTTGGGTTGTTGTTGTTGCTACTAGGGCCACTATGTGAGGCAGTGGCTTGATTGGCAAATGCTGAGAGTGCTAGAAAACTGTCGCCGCGTAGTGAACTCTCAACATGGGCGCCCGCTCGAAGCAGTGCAGAAAAAGTGGTGACAGACTGAATGCTAAGCAGAGCCCCGATCGCTGGCTGTGCTCCCCGGATCACTATCTCAATAGACTCCTCGTCAAAGGGTCTATCCTTGACTTGTGAAGCCAAAGAGTGCCAACGTCCAAGATACTCCCCAAATGCTTTTTGGGGTCTCTGCCTGAGAGCGACTAGGTCCTCCCGCTTGGGGACTAAGTCGAGGTTGATGGAATATTGCTCTAGGAACGCCTACGTAAGGTCATCCCAAGTCCTGATGGTGGCCATGTTGAGGGAAGTGAACCACTTCAACGCGGGCCCCGTGAGACTCTTCTGGAACCGACGGATCAACAACCTTTCATCAGCTTAGAGCTGAGCAAGGTCTCCGCAATAGGCTTTAAGGTGGGCAATTGGGCAGCCCCTACCATTATATTTTTCAAATTCCGGAATTTGAAAATTCGGGGGGAGAGTCGCCTCTGGGAAATAACAGAGGTCTCGGAATTGGTAGGACTGGCGGTCCCCACCTTGCACTTGTTAGAGAGTGCGTTCTAGATCGTTTACTCTCGCGAGGAGAGCATCTGGAGCTACTGCAGCTGTGGACTGTGCAGTAGAGGCGGGTGCCGCGTACACTGTATGGGTCACCCCTAAGGGCTCCTCCGGATCCACCATTCCGCCGTCTGGTGCTACGGCAGGATGGCCAGTGTACCCGTGCATAGGTGCAGTGTGCGGTGGGATGAAGGATGATGCCTGTGTGTTGTAAAAGGGTGAGGGAAAAGCAAGGGGTGGTGCAACTAGTGGTGCAGAATGTGGGAACAAGAGCTGTTGGACCGGGATGGTATCCGGTACAATGCTCACGGATGATTGTGCTCCCACCGGCCTAGGGTGCTAGCCACCAAATAGGAGGGATGCATGCTGAGGTGGGTGCTGTGATGGTGTAATAGAGGGTAATGTCAACATCCCTATTGTCAGAGAAACAAGGGATGGCGACGGCTGTGGTGGGAGTGCAGCAGGTGCGAACTGTGGTCCTAAAGCCGGTTGCGCTGGCAACTCTAGAGCAAGGAAAGACAAAGCTGAGAAGGGCTGGAGTGCCAGGGCCAATCCCTACAGCTGCTGGGCGAGGGCCGACATTTGTTGCAGCTACGCGGTCACAGGATCATCGCTGGTGGCTCCAAAGGAAGGAGGCAAAACAGGGGAGGAAGAAAGAGGCTGAGATCCTAGTTGTCCAAACTGGGGAGTGGCTACTACTGAAACAGTCACAGTATGAGGAGGGCTAGTAAACATATAGCCCTGAGGGGAAACAGGCTCGACTGTTGTGGCCCCGACAGCAGGAGAAGACCAGGTGTGTGGTTTCGAAGGCGGGGTTGCCACAAGGACACGGAAATGAGGTGGTGGGGGTCCTCCAGAAGCTAAGGCAAAAGTGGAGGCAGCAGAGATGACAGGAACAGATACAAAGGAAGAGTGTCCCGAGACAGGGACCTCCTCCTGGACAGTAGGGGAAAGAGACTCGCTGGCATGCTGGGCCATCGTGGATCGCGAGCGAGTGAGGATTGGACTGCGGCTATAAAGAACAGGACGAATCCTAGGACGAGCTATCGTCGGAAGTGACGAATAACTCGGGAGATGCAATCGAAAATGTGGTCACAAATAGAGTCAGAGAAAGGAAAGACCTTGAGCTTAGGCTAAGGAAACTCACAGATCAGAAATCCTATGCACAAAAAGACAAACAAATCAGCAAAGATACAATGGTTATGGTGGTATGAAATGCAAAATGAATGCCTCTAGTATGCACTCTCTCACCAACTAGGGATGTCCTATCAAGTCGCCTACTCTGGGTTCACACAATAAGGGTGAATAGGTCTCCGACTCGAGTTTAGAAAAAGTAAGGTCCCCGTTCTAAATCCCAGCCAAAGCATAGGTAGTGAACGGGTGGTGCTTTCGGGGCCTCAACCTCTGCCAAAGCAGTAAGTTGTACCCTCTACAACACCGACACGACCCCGGACAAGGGGGGACAAACCCGATTTTTCATCCCACGCCAAAGCCATAGGATGAGCCACCGAAAAATGTCCTTCGTAGACTGTATAGGTAATCCTAGGATAGGAGAAGATGCATGCCCTATATGATGTATGCAATGTATGCTTTGAGTTTTTTTACTTGCAAGCTTATTAAACCGTGGGGGAAGATTTGCAATTTGTCTCTAGTTTGCCATAAGATTGATGGATTTTGGTTTTTATGTTTTCATTAACCAAAAAAGGGAGAGCAAACATGTCTCTATTTCTCCTAAGCATGGCATGTACAAGAAGGGAAATAAGCAAGCAATTTAGGCATGGATCAACAAACAGAAGCATATACACATTATGCGCAATAGTGGTGACATAGCAAAAGTGTGTAAAAGAAAAGAACAATGTTACAAAGGCATGCATGCGAAAAGGCACCATTAAAAAGAATAATAAAGCATAGCATGGCAATAAGCAAGTAAGGAGAAAAGCTGAAGCACAAGAGAAACCAAAACAAAGCCGGGATCTGGTTATCCCCAGCAGAGTCACCAGTTCCTGTAACCATGCCGGCGAGAATGGCAAAATATGCAAAAGTCAGCAAAGTCACGGCAAAAATATAAAATATGCAAATGCAGGAGTCGCCACCTGGTCTATTCAAATGGAAGACGAGGAAAAACATATAAAACATGGAAATCATGCAAAAACAATGGAAAAGGTCTTGAACCGGAAAAATGGGTAAGGATCCTTATTACGTACAAGGAAGGTGTTAGGCACCCTCGTACGCCCGATAAATCGATCTTCTATTGGTTTCTCAATTGCTTATGAAATGTCGACTTTTCAGCCTTTGCTATACGCCTGAGGGCGATATGACATGCCATGCTTATGTGTGTGTGGTGTCTAAAATATAGGTGCATGATGTGTAGGGGTGTGTCCTAATGCTCAGAAATATCGCTCGTACGTCGGGTCAAGGATCAAGGCAAAGATATTGCATAAATAAGATCAAGGATCTAGTATTTTGAGCGATTTATCATCCTTGCTTTTCTATATGCCAAATGTAAACTAAAATGCATGGGAAAGGCTAAAAACAAGTGTTATGCCTTCCTGACATATCCAGGAAGAAAACCAGAAAATATGCAGAAGCAAATCAAAGTAAGAAAACATGCTACAATCATACAAAAACCTGCTGTATGCTACTGAAAACAGGCTGCTGTGCCTATTTGGTGCGCCAAACTGGTGCATCAGTCTGATGCGCCACCTAGGTGCTTTCAATGTGGGCCAGAATGATGTGCTGAGAGAAAACAGAAATTCATGCTATGCCAAATCGTATGAAAACGCATTCCGAAAAGTCATGCCATATAAAACCTTCACAAAAGTTAGAGAACATGCTTTTAAAATGAAAGAAATGCAAGTGCAATGACTTGTGGACCTTGTGCTCAAGGGCTGGTAGCCTCACACATGATCACACTCTATTTAAGCTAGAATGAAAGAAGCA
>JAMKQA010008493.1:0-13257 GCA_024699735.1 Posidonia australis | reverse complement strand
TTGCAAAAGGGATAAGCTGTCCTTGCGGTGTTGCTAAAACTACACCGATGCCTCTTCCTCGCTTGTTGACTGCACTGTCAAAATAGAGGCACCATTGCTGCTCGTTCTGAGGCCCCTCTGGCTCATCATCACCCATTGCAAACAAGATATCCTCGTCTGGGAACTGGGTCTGCAGGGGTTGATATTCCGGCAAAGGTAAGTCGGCCAAATGATCTGCCATGGCTTGTCCTTTCATGGACTTCTACGTGACAAAGGTGATGTCGTATTGGGATAACATCACCTGCCATTTAACACATCTGCCTACCATGGTTGGCTTCTGGAACAGGTATTTGAAGGGTCATGCCGACACAACAGGAGGACCGGGTATGCCATCATATAATGCCGGAGGCGTTGTGTGGCCCACACCAGAGACAAGCAGACTTTCTCTCTCGGGCTATATTTAACCTCGCAGTCGTTGAACTTTTTGCTGAGGTAATAAATAGCTTTCTCTTTACGCCCTGATTCATCATGCTGCCCTAGAACTGTGCCCATGGAAAGCTGTGTTGTGGAGAGATATAATAGCAGAGGGTGTCCTGGCATGGGAGGCACTAAAACTGGAGGCTTCACCAGAAATTGCTTTATCTTGTCGAAGGCAGCTTGGCACTCATCATTCCAAGAAGTCTGAGCGTTCTTTCTTAACAGTTTGAATATGGGCTCACATATAGGTGTAAGCTGCGCAATGAATCTGCTGATGTATTGTAGCCTGCCTAATTGACCTTGAATTTCTTTTTCAGTGGTGGGAGGAGGCATGTCAATGATAGCTCTAGCCTTGTGAGGGTCCACTTCAATTCCCCTCTGACTGATGATGTAGCCCAGTAGCTTTCCAAGGGATACCCCGAATGCACACTTATTGGGGTTTAAACGGAGTTTGTACTTCCGCAAGCGTTCAAATTGTTTCCTCAGACATGTGAGATGGTCCTCGGGCTCTTTGGATTTGGCAATCATGTTGTCCACATATACTTCGACCTCTTGATGCATGAGATCGTAGAACAAAGCTGTCATACCCCTCTGGTAGGTTGCGCTTGCATTCTTCAATCCGAATGGCATTACTCTGTAACAGAAGACTCCCCATGGAGTGATGAAGGACATCTTTTCCATATCTTCAGCTGCCATTCTGATCTGATTGTACCCAGAAAACCCATCCATAAAAGACAACATTTTATGCCATGTAGTGTTGTCTACCAGGATATCGATGTGAGGGAGTGGGAAATCATCTTTGGGGCTTGCTTTATTAAGGTCTCTGTAATCTATGCACATGCGAACCTGTCCTTCCTTTTTGGGTACTAGGACCACGTTGGTGAGCTAGTCAGGATACAATACAACTTTAAGAAAATTGACCTTGTATTGTTTCATAATCTCCTCCTTGAACTTTAAAAGCCACTGAGGTCGCCATCTTCGGAGCTTCTGTTTAATTGGCTTGGAATTCAGAATTAGTGGTAACGTATGAACTACCACTTCGATGTCCAACCCTACCATGTCATCATAGCTCCATGCGAAGACATCTACATATTCTTTCAGGAATGCTATGAATTCTGCCTTCGCCTGTGGTGATAAATTGGCACTGATGCGTGTTTCTTTGACTTCCTCCACCGTGCCAATGTTGATAAGCTCCATCTATTCCTCAACATGAAGATTTGGGCCATCTGGATCATCATCAAAGGATGGAATTTGCATGGGCTCTTCCTCACTGTCATCATCCTCCTCTTCGTAGGCAATCAGCTCTGACAGGATCTCCCTTTCCAATGTCGGATCAGTGATGTCTACTGAAAAGACCTCCTCTGACTCTGCACCTTGATGGCGTTTGAGGACCGTCACAGTGACCTTTGTATTTTTGTGCCGACATTGCAATGCTGCTCATGCTTTCCCCTCTATACGGTCTGAGGAGCTAAAAGTTTCTGCCTCCGATGCAGATGCCTTTTTATTCTTGTTTCTGCTTACTGTACAAAACCTTGTTTGTTGGCGGCTGATCTGCTGCTGCTCGGTGGGGCCGCCGTCTGTCCCACTCGTGCTTGTTTCGTGATTCTGATCCTCACCCTCGAGATGAGGTCTATGCTGCCAATACCAACTAGACCCGCCTCCCGGCTGATAGGAGATTGACTCCACTGGTCTAGTATCCCTCTCATCTGTTTCTTGCAGGACCATGATTGAAGCCTGGTCCTGTAGTGGTATTGGTGAGTCTGCTGGTGATGCTGTGGCAACCGCTTTGCCCTTCCTTTTGCGGTTATGCTCTGCTATATCCTCTTCAAGCATGTCTAGCTGCTCCTGAAATAACAAATTCAGATCCCCGATATCGTCATCTGAACCTGTCCCTCAAACCGAGACCTGAGTTGCTGACTTCTCTGCCTGCTCTCTGCTCTGCTGTTCTAGCTGGCTGTAATCTGGGCACGAATCCTCTGGGCAGATCCCGACTGATGACGCTGATACTGCGTTGGAACTGCGGTTCGGATCCATAATGCCTACGTTGATAAAGTTGGATAAATCTCATGGAATAACAATCCTGGAAGACTTACCCCGGCGCTGCGATCGCTTCTGACTGCCTCATTCATATCCCAAACCGTCTTTCTCCATCCACTCTTCGACTTCGATCGGCTCGGCGATTCCCTCACCGTAAAGCCCAAGAGGCGATCCTTTCTCATATCCCCATCTGCGACACAGGTTGTCCATCATCAAGTGGGGGTTGCCAGAGGTGACCGAATGGTCGGGAAGCTCTGACGGAGGAATAAAATTAACTGGTTCAAACCGATTAACCCGGAAGAGAACATCAGTTAGCTTAGGATCAAAGTGAATAGTTTGTGGGGTTAGAGCAGAGACAGACTCAACCTTCTCCATGTCTTCTGCTAGGACAACAACAACGTTGTCATCCAACAGAATTTAATCATGCAATGGCCCAAGTCCAAAATCATAAAACCACACAAACGGGCCTCGGAACAGTAACACTCGTCTATGACTAAATTCATTAAAATTTAAATAATTACAAAAATGAATTTTTACAGGTGTCATAGTAAAAGAGTTGTAAGCTTCTCCGAATGAGAGAAGGATCCACTAGTTGCAGGATTAGCAAGGAATTCATCATCAAGTAAGTTTTTGATTACTTTTAAAGGAACTCTCAAGGGAATCTCAAGGAGTGGACTAGGTCGAGGTTGGCCGAACCACTATTAATCACTTGTGTACTTCATTGTCTCTCATCCTTTCCATGTATGTTTGATTAGTTACTCCAAATTCATTTGATTCTTGTGTATGCTTGTGACCATGCCAATGGAACCCTACATGGCTCTCTTAGGTGTGTGGAAGCACACGAGGAGTCCCGATACGGTCACGGTGAAGATGGTGAATCCGAAGAAGAAGACTAGGCTCGGAAACACCAAGGAAAGATAAGAAAAGTATAAGGAAAAGGAGTTGCCACCTAGTCTTTTATTGGAAATACGAGGAAAGCCAAACACAAAGGAAAAACCAAAAGAAATCAAGGTGAAGAAAACATATGCATGCTTTGTGCCTAATGGATGTAATGCACAAATTGTGGGCCAGAGAAAGGGTAAAGATTCTTGTTACGCATGGGGAAGGGGTTAGGCACCCCCATGTGGCTGAAGAAATCAGTCTTTCTAGGTTTCCTACTTGCTAATGGTTTATTAGGTGTATGCTTGTCTACTCTGATTGCACATGCTTAAGATGACTACGAAATCCTGCCAAATCAAAGAGAATAAATGAATAAAAGAAAAAAATATGATAATCCGAGGGACAATGTAGGCATTACAAATGCTACTTTACTGTACGTCCTTGGGCGATAAGGAAAATCGTGAAAATCAGAAGTACTCGGAAAGCATCATGAAAATCAGCAGAAACTTGAAAAAATATGAGAAAATCAAATTGGAGAAAATAATCCTCATTCGGGTCAATGTCGGCAATGTCAAGCCTATTAATGTACGCCTTCGAGCGATGAAAAACCAAATCAATTCAAAATTGTGAAAGTCGAAAGAAATCCAAGAAACGATGGGAAAATCAAGTTTGAAATGAGTTAAAAATACATACACGATGCAACAAAGAAGGCATGAGAAAATATGCATGAAAAGGGGAACAAAATGTACACAATGCATGTGTGAGTGGAAAATGTAAATTCACGGGGCTTTTGCGCAAAATTCCCAAATTCTGAATGAATGCTGAAATTCTAAGGTTAAATTTGCAAAAATACTTGAGAAAACATTAATTTATGTAATTTTGAAGAAATTTGGGGTCAAATGTGCAAAACTGTGTATTTTTGGTCAAATTCAAGATTCCTAGTGTTCAATATGCAATTTTGCCAGTAAAACTTGTGTTTAAAACTATTCTGAAGTAATTCAAGGTTAAATGTGCAAGATAAAGACTTCATGTTCGAAAACATGAAGTTTTAGGGACAGACATACAATTTCTCCCCAAAAAATATGCATTCAGTGTGAAACTAATGAAGTTTAGGGTTAAAAATGCAATTTTGGAACACATCCGTGTAATTATTTGAATATCCAGGGTTTAATTTGCAATTTTGACAGAAAAACATGCATTTAGAACTATTTTAATAAAGTTCAGGGCCTTTTGTGCAAAATGTTGGACTTAAAATGAATGAAAAGTTAATCAAAGGGTTTATGTCAAACTTTTAAGCTTGGAAAACACTAATAAAGCTTTGCAGGGGTTCCTCTGCAATTTTCTAAAACAAATATTATTAAAAATATTTAAAAAACTAATGCAGGGACCTAAATGCAAGAAATAAGGACCTATTTGCAAGGAATGTAAAGAATCGGAATTTATTCAAAAAGAAACTATTTATTATTATTATTTTTTTTAAAACATGCGACGACCGTCGACGATAGAGCCTCGCCGTCGATGACCGTCTTCGATGTCCTTTCGGGGCATCTCGATGGCTGATCAAGCATCAAATCCTATTGGAAGCAAGAAGAGAAGAAATGAGGAGGATCCAGTAGTTTGGATTAGGTGTCAAAAAACTAGAAACCTCTCCCCATCTCCCTCGTCGTCGACATAGTTTCGACGACGGTCCCGGAGAAGAAGACGATGCTGGAGGTGCTGGAATAGTGGTTCTAAGCTTCTGGAAGCTTGGCGACGCAAAGAGGAATATTTCGCCTCGCTCAGAGGCAAGAATGGCATCGTTCCCCTCCTTCCCTATCCTGCTTGCCTTTGACGCGGTCTTCTATGGTGAGCTCGACTGTGGGGGCTATCTAGGCATGAAATGGGGTTCTAGTTGCTCCAGAGTGGTCAGGGAGAATAGAGGATCATTTCCATGGGCTTGGTGTGGTGCTGCGAGGCGTGGAGCTCCGGATCGCATTCTATTGTTTACCTTCTTCCCTAGTGGCTACGAGGAGTCGCGATTTCGGCGAGTGACTTCTAGTGGCCCCCTTGGGGCTTGAAACGACGTCCAGATGGATGGCGAAGCAAGAGGAGACTAAACCTAAGACGATCGAATGCTCCAAGGCACAAATCATCCACTGGATTCGTGCCCCCCGTACGTCGCTGAAAAATGCGTTCGACAACCTCTGAAACTCCGATTCCGGCCAGGAAAACTCTTTGGCTCTGTTGGAATCGATTGGGGAAGAAAGAGGAAGACCTAGGGGATTAGAATGAGGAGGAATTAAGGTCTGGAGGGAGCTTACTTGAGCCAAAGGGATTGGCCACCGGTGCTCGCCGAAGTTCACCGGAGATGGCCTCAAATGTGATTTTTCCCCTCTTCAAGCTTCCTCTCAGATCTGAGACCTCTCTGGTTGCTCTGGTTGAGAGAAATCTCCATGGTGGCTCTCTTCTCAAATTTTCAAGTTTTTCTCTATCCTTCTTTCTCCTTTTTTTTTTCTCTTGCAAGTGGGGGGGTATTTATAGGCTTGCAATGGCTAGGTAGGTTGTTGTGGTTAGAGTGGGAAGTGGTTAAGGTTGTTAAGGAGAAGTGGAAAGAGATTAAGGTTGTTAAGGTAAAGTGGGAAGTGGTTAGGGTTGCTAGGATGGAGTGGAAAGTAGTTATAGATTGTTAGGGTTTGAAATTATGGTTTAAGGTTTGGTTTAGGGTTTTAAATTTGGGTTTTGAACTAATCCTAGGGTTTTGGATTAGGTTTTGGATTTTATTTAGGGTTTTGAACTAATCCTAGGATTTTGGATTAATTCTAGGGTTTTGGATTAGGTTTAGGTCTAGGGTTAGGTTTATGGTTTTGGCTAGGTCTGAGGTTTTGGGTCTAGGGTATAGGTCTAGGGTTAGGGTTTTCAGGCTAGATTTCAGGGTTAAGTCCAATTGCAAACATATGGGGTGTCTACATTGCTATTGAAAAGCACAAGGTAAATTTGAAAATGTAACGACTTAGGTTTTCGAAGTGGTGCTTTGGCCAGATAATTAATGTGAATTCGGGGGTGTTAGGCTTTGAGGGTTCCAATGCCTAATGTAGGACACGTTCTCAGTAGTGTCTGACGCTTAAATTGTGGGTTTTTGGCCTTTTGGCGTGGTGTGGTTTGGGTGCTGTGCTGGCCCTCTTAAGAGTTTTGTGGTTTCTCCTGGGCCGTGGAGGTTTGGTGGCTGGTCCATGGTGGCACGAGTCATGTGGACGTGGAAAGTCGCGTGGTTTGGTTTCGTGCTTGCGGCCTCCTTTCTTCCTTTCCCTTCTTTCTCTTTCCTTTCCTTTCTTTCTTTATTTTCTTTCCATTCTTTCTTTCTTTTCTTTCTTTCTCTTCCCTAGGCCCCACCCCCACCCCTTCTTCTTATTCTTCTCCTTCTTCTTCTTCTTCTCCTCTTGCGCGTGGGAGAGGGAGAGAAAAGAGAGAGGGGAGGCGGGAGGGAGAGAGGGATTGTGAGAGAGAGAGAGAGATGGTCGGGAGGAGGAGGATGCAGCTGCCAACGTGTTGTCGTCGTCGTGTGGTGGAAAGGAGCAACTCATGGCTAGAAGAGGCCCATCGCCGCGTCTTCGGTGGAGGTACGCATCGTGTAGATTTTATTTTGATTCCAAATTTGTACCATAGGTGCATGTTGGTGTGTTGGTAATTGTAGTAAATTTTATAGGATTTATTGTGCATTTGTGGGTCATTTATGGCCGTATTTATGGCTTGGGGTAAATAGTGTCTCCTTTGTGTTTTCTGTGGTTTTCTCGAGATCCGTTTGATGGATTTCAGTGTTGTTTGTCTGGTTTGGAAGATCTCATTGAGATCTTCATTTTGATATATTGTTTGCATTGGTTGTTTGCAGGATTGGGCTTTGGGTCCCATTTTGGGTTGCCCTGCAGTCGCTTGGTTCGACATGCCGAATTATTTCAGTATGCCATTTTTATTGCAGATTGTCCCCTCGACCCTTGGTTCGGTCGACCAAATTTATTCAGTTTGCTATTCTGGGAGTCTTTGGTGTTGACAAATTTTCTGGTTCGATTGACCGATCGTCTTCGGTCTACCGAATCAAGGGTTTTCGGTCGACCGAGTGGTTTTTCGGTCTACCGATTTGGTGCCTAGGGCCCAGGTTCGATCGACCGTTCCATTTTGGTCTGCTGATTCAGGCCCTGATCCTGCATTAAGTTATCTTATGTTTTGATTAATATATATATATATATATATATATATTTATATGTATATGTAACCATGCCGGTGACAGCCTCGTTCTTGGCACGAAAGGCAAAATGCATGAGGATCAGCAAAGTCACGACAAAATAATAAAAATATTGGTAAAAAATGCAGGAGTCGCCACCTAGTCTATTTTAAAATAGAAGACGAGGAAAACCACTTAAAAACATTCAAATCATGCGATAAAACTAATGAAAAAGGTCTACATGAACCAGAAATGGGCAAGGATCCCTGTTACGCACGAGGAAGGTATTAGGCACCCTCGTGCGCCCGAAAATCAGTCTTTTAATGGGTTTCTCATTTACTTATAAGGAATGTCGACTTTTCAGCCTTTTCTGTATGCCCGAGGGCGTTATGCAATGCAATGCTTTATATGAGTGGTGCCCTACGCTAAACATGGGTGCATGGCTTGTAGGGTGTGTCCTAATGCTCAAAAAGGTCACCCATGTGGTGAGTCAAGCACCGGTGCAAGGATGTTGCACAAATATGATCAGAGATCTAAAAATACCGAATGACTTTCATCCTTCCTTTACTATATGCAAAATATGAGCTATCATGCATAAAAATGGCTGAAAACAGAGTGGAGTCATCCTAATATGCCCAGGAAGACGTCCAGAGAAAACCAAAGGCAAATCCAAACAGGAAACATGCTAAATGCCATGCCAAAAGCTACTGCGTGCGACAGAACACAGGCAGGTGCGCCTGTGTGGTGCGCCAGACTGGTGCTCCAGTCTGGTGCGCCACCTATGTGCTCTACTAATGCCAGGAAAGTGTGCTAGATAAAATCATGGACCCGATTGTAAACCAGAATGCCATACAATATAAAAATCTTGTAAACTTGCAGACTCATCAGAAAAAAAACAACATGAGTATCTATTGAAATCTAAGCGTGAAAACATAATATGTGTCTTGTGCTCAAGGTTTGTATGCCTCACACAAGACCACACCATCCTTATCCTATGTAAAAACAACAAGATCCAACCATGCTATCCAGATCTGGATCATGGGCTGTTGTTCATGGGGCAATCAATTCACTAGATTTCAGCAACAGGCTGAACATGCAAGATGCAAAAAGTCTTAAAAACAGTGCTATCCAAGACTGAGATCATGCATGCAAAGTCATGACATATCAGAGAATATACATCATAAAAATCAAAGGCAAAAACAACAGCAAAAGCATGTAGATCATGATGTAAAGTTGATGATTTGCTCTCTGACTAGACTGGTGCACCAGGAGGGTGCGCCAGAATGGTGCTCTGATGAGGTGTGCTACACTGGTGCGCCACATTGGTGCTCCAGTGTGGTGCACTCCAGAAAATCTGAATCAGACATCTGTCTGATTTCAGATTCTGGTCCAACTGCTAGTGATGAAATGTGATTAATCTTAACCAGATCGATTATTTAAATGGTAGAGAACTGAACCATGATAAAAAACAAACATAAAAGTCTTTTTATCATTTCTTAATCATGCAAGTTCATGGGTTAATGGGCTGAAGCTATTGCTTAGTAGGCTCTATGGATTATGCAATGAATTAATGAACCTAACAATCATGTAAAGATGATAAATATGTAAAGAGTATATTTGCAGTTCATTTCATAGCAAGCATTTGCATGAATCAAGATTCAGTATGTAAAAAAATAGAGATTACATGATGTAGAATTTAACATGGCACAAAAGCATTGTGAATATACGTGTAGGAGCAATCATCTTATCAAAAAAACAACACGAAAACAGATTACTAACAGATCGTATATCTAGATCTTCGCATGCTTTATTTAGTGCAATATTTAGAGCTTTAATAAAAGGATCAGTAAAAAGAGGAGTAAGGATCTTACCTTGCCCAAGATGTTTCTTCCTCGAAGGTTCAAGATAACTCTTCCTTGTTGCTTTGGATGAGCTGTGAATGCTCTGGAATTTAAGGGTATCCTCTGGAAACGAGAGTGAGTTGTTGGGAGTAGATAGGTGACTTAACCAAGAGAGCTAAATGGTTGCCAATGAAGGTCTTTTTATAGAGTATCACAAGGGTAACTCCAATGGGATGCAGATAGCCTCGCAAACGAAGAGCCTTGAGTAGATTGGCAAGGAGTATCCATTGGCGAGGGTTACAAGCATAGAAGATGGAAAGCCAACAGCCAGCACCCTGAAAAGAGGCTGTGCACTAGCTTGGTGTGCCAAGATGGTGCGCTAGAAAGGTGCTCCATCTTGGTGCTCTAGCTTAGTGCACCACTATGGTGCTCCTACTGGATGCTCCAATCTAGTGCTCCACATTGGTGCTCTCCACTAGCTACCTGAATTGCTAATTGGGCCACGTGTTTGCTACATGCTTGTGGTCGGTTTACGCAATGATCTCTAGCTGGTTAAAGTGTCAAATAGGATTCGAAAGTGGTTGGGCTTACTGCATCCAAAGCAACATCTTCAAAGTGTTTATCTATGAGCCACCTCAAAATCTGGGTGTCTACAGATGCCCCTCCCTGAGCGAGGTCGAGGGACGGAGGGAACCGAGACCGATGCTCAGGCAAGATATCCCCATTTTGAGGCTGCGGAGGAGTGATGTTTGCTGTAGGCATTGGGTCACTTATCTGGTGGATGCACTGAAAGTCATGACTTGTTGCCAAATGCAAATGCAAAATGCGTGCGACTGCTGAGCTAAAAGCTGGAAATGCAATGCCAATGCAAGATGCAAATGCAAGAGTCGATGCTTAAAAGTAAAATGCGGAGTTGATGCTAACATGAGAATGGATGCATGTAAGGCAATGCAATGTTGAGGCTAATGCTGAAGTGATATGGCAAAAGCAAAAGAATCCTTGCATGGATGGAACCATCGGTGGAAACATAATAAGTTGTCGGACTCATCAACCGAATTATCGAGGTTATCAACCTGAGGAGGCGGGATATGACAAGTCAACCAAGCCTTGTCAACCCGACCGATAGACAGCGTGATGGTTGTCAGTCAAGTAGTTAGGGATACCAGCCCAAAGAGATGGGGCATGACCAAACACATTGTTTGTCAAGCAAGAAAGGAGGCCCTGTCCGCACGGACTTAGGGCAAGCAATGGGATTTCTCACCCGCGAAAACCCAAAAGAGAAAAGAAAAAAACCTTGACTGCCCGGTCAAAAGGTCAAACAATTGGATTTTGCGCCCGCGAAAATCCAAGCAAAAGGAGAAGGACCTTGACCTCCTGGTCGAAGGTCAAGCAAAAGGATTTTGCGCCCGTGAAAATCCAAGGAAAATACGATAGGGACCTTAATCGTCCAGCCAAAGGTCGACTCTGACCGCCCGGTCAGAAGGTCAACAGCTGGATTTTGCGCCCACGAAAATCTAAGGAAAAGGACATAACCTTTTGACCGGGACCGCCCAGTCAGAAGGTCAACAGTTGGATTTCGTGCCTACGAAAATCTATGGAAAAGGATATGACCTTGACTGCCCAGTCAAAAGGTCAACAGCTAAATTTCGTGACCGCGAAAATCAAAGGAAAAGGATATAACCTTGACCGCCTGGTCAAAAGGTCAACAGTTGGATTTCGTGCTCTCAAAAATCCAAGGATAAGGATAAGGAAATGACCTAGATCGCACAGTCGAAGATCAAGCAAAAGGATTTTGCACCTGCGAAAACCCAAGGAGAAAATGATAGAGACCTTAACAGTCAAAGGTCAAACAAAAGGATTTCGCGCCCGCGAAAACCTAAGGAAAGCTAAAGAAAGGACCTTGATAGCCCGGTCAATGGTCGACTCTGACCGCTCGGTCAAGAGCCAAAGAAAAGGGTCTCCGCTAGCGAGGAAAAAGGAAAAGAAATGACCTTGACCGTCCGGTCAAAGGTCGACTCTGACTGCTCGGTCAGAAGGCAAGGAAAAGCAACAGAAATGACCTTGACCACTCGGTCAAAGGTCGACTTTGACCACCTAGTCAGAAGACAAGAAAAAGCAATGGAAATGACGTTGATCGCTCGATCAAAGGTCGACTCCGACCGTCGGGTCAGAAGATAAGGAAAAGCAACATAAATGACCTTGACCGCCCAGTCAATGTTTGACTCTGACTGCCTGGTCAGAAGACAAGAAAAAGCAACGGTTATGACCTTGACTGCCCGGTCAAAGGTCTACTTTGACCTCCAGGTCAGAAGACAAGGAAAAGCAAAGGAAATGATCTTTACCACCCGATCAAGGGTTGACTCTGACTGCCCGGTCAGAAGACAAGGAAAAGCAACAGAAATGACCATGACCGCCCAGTCAAAGGTTGACTTTGTTCGCCTAGTCAGAAGACAAGGAAAAGCAACGGAAATGTCCTTGACCTCTCGGTCAAATGTCTACTCTGACCGCCAAGTCAGAAGACAAGGAAAAGCAATGGAAATGACCTTGACCGCCCGGTCAAAGGTCGACTTTGACCACTCGGTCAGAAGACAAGGAAAAGCAACGGAAATGACCTTGACTGCTCGGTCAACGGTCGACTCTGACTACCTGGTCAGAACACAAGGAAAAGCAACGGAAATGACCTTAACCGCCTGGAAGGAGAATCTGAAAAAACAAAAAGCAATAATCCCTAGGTTGTCCCTCAGGAAGGAAACTGGCTGCAATTGCGCCCGGAGGGCAGAACTATAACTATACTTGCTGCTAGTGCTGTGGTACAAAAAATGGTGTTTTTTTGCTGAGATACAAGTGCAATATCCTCTGAAAGAACCTTACTGAAGTTCTTGATCTAAGGTGGCAATGTTGCGAGGTTGCAAAAAGTGAGGGCTTATTTGCAATTTTCCAAAACTTGAGGGCTTTATTGCAACTTTTTCTTATATGACAAATTTCTGCTGAACTGTTGCTGAGCTATGAGATTTGATATTCTGCTGAATATTTGCAAGCTTCTGCCTCCTTCATAACTTCCCACATCCTTTGTGGACTATTTTGCAAATTTAAGGAGTGTAGGGTTTTTCTGTAAATTACCCCTCTGGTGAATTTTCGCAGGCTATGTGCTGGCTTTTCTTGAAAATTTATATTTTGCTCTTGAAGTGCAAGTTGCGGAGGGTCAAAACACAATTTTCGTGACCATTTTGCACTTTTGACGTTGGGAATGAAACTGCTTGTATTGCTGGTATATGATGGGACTCATTGGGTAACTGCCATAACTACCATCTCATATGCCATACCTGGATATCCAGCCATGGTGACACCCAAACATTGTTCTGATTACTTGCAAACATGGTTTGGTGCATTAACTGCCGAGGATCGTGAGCAACTGTTGGTTTGAAGCATATCATCCTCGTTGTTGAATATTGCCAAGGTTAAAGTGAAATGACACTTGTTATGTGCTGTGGCTAGATTTTGGAAACCCACTTTCCATGCATTTCACCTCAAGCAGACAGAGCTTACTCTCGCCTTGGAAGAAGTCCGATGGACCTGCCGGCTATTGCCATGCATACCACCAGCCAGTTTCATGTGCCGCGACAGCTATGCTTCTGTGTTGCGTCAACTGACAGGCTTATCCAGAAGTGCTTGAGAAGCCTCATCTGCATGCTCCAAAAGTGGTACTATGTAACATCTGTGCCTGGATTTTCCATTTTGATATAAACCATGGATTTCTTGTAATTATGTGTATATGGTTTATTAATGGTTAATTCAATTTGAGCTGTTGGGTTGTGGTTCTTCCCTGTGTGTTGTGCCCTTGATTTCTCC